>PVJI01021401.1:0-27135 GCA_004026765.1 Micronycteris hirsuta
ATGAGCCTTTAATAACTGTACTTGAACAACAATAAAAAAGTTAAAATAAATTTGCATTCCTGAAACAAAGATGAGCCTTTAATAAATTATTAATAATCGTAACAGTAGTGGGATATTTTGAAACCAGTTGGTAGATTGTACAAAAACTATATTTGATTTACTTTTCATTTCTATTTTTGGAAACTTAGAAATCAAAATATCCTGGTGCTACAGCATTAGGGATGAAATTACTAAGAAAATAAATCTCATGCCAGTGTTTGCTAATTGTTTGAATCCCCTGTAAATGGTTTGGCAGGAAATGAGGTTAGAACACTTAGTTAAATTGAAGTTTGGGGATTATCTGTGAATTTAAAGAATCCATGTCACTTTGCCCCCTATTAGCACAAATAATTGAGAGGAAAATCTTGCCAGCTACGCTTTTCCATAAGGCTTAATGTGGACTTACGTATTTAAGTAATCCATTAGCAACTTAAATGGTGCTATGGACCAACAGTAAAGGACATAAGAGCTACTCTGAGACCTTCATTTTGGAGATGAGCACATTGAGGGCCGCTGAGTTGATAATAAACTCAAGGTTAGATCGTTTACATTGAGGGAAAAGTCTCCTAACTTCATGTTGAAAGTGGAGTGTGCCTTTCAGGATTTTGTGACTGTTATTTTCAGAATTCTTCAGAGCACTTATAAGTTGTCAGAAGCCTAACACTGCCCAGGGAAGCTTAATTTAAAGCTGAGATTGTGGGAATTCAGATCCACAGAGAAGAAAGTAAGTTATAACATTTTCAATAAAGAAGGTTCAAAATTGCATTTGAGGAACAGAACAGCAGTGGGGACAGAGGGCAATTATTTTTACACTAAAATTATGAGCTCTATAATACATTTAGAGAATTTTTTTACATTGTTTAGAAGATCCATTAAATGTGCCTTGGCAGGACCTTTCTAGGACAAGTCATTACAGTCCTAAGTGGTATTTGGAAATGTGGCTACCTCAGATTGAAGTCATTTGCATCATATTATAAAGCACTTAGGATTCTTTGACCATTAAGATCACTGGGGTGGCTGAACTTTGGCCCACCGCATGATTTTGCAAATACAGAGTGTACGTACTCATAACGTGTATAACAGCTAACCCCACTTATGTCTGTCCTCTTTCACCCCCGCTATGCTCAGCTTTTAAGAAGACCTTGTAGGAAGAAATATTAGACTTTTCACACAATAAACTTTGTTTCATTGTTTGCATTTTTCACTTTGGATTATTATTTTATATCTCTAGTCTTTATAGGACATCTCCAAGTTGCCTGCCCTAAGGATACCAGTACTGTATGTAATTGAGTGGCCCAGTTCAGAATCTAATCCAAAAAAATCATTTGGTTTCATAGTGTGGCTGCATAGCCCAGAACCAGAACTTTTCGAAAGACACTCAATAACACCAACGCAGGGATCCCCCTGGACAACATACCAATTTGTATTACGAAGTGAATTACGGCCGTACTCACCAGAGCTCATATAGTTAAGTGTATGTCAGTGTTTCCATTATATTCTGAGGGCTTCTAACTTGGTTGCAAAAATGCCCTTCAGGCTGAAGCATACAAGGCCAGCCTAGGAAGTGACAGTTTCCTTTGTTTAGTTTTACTATTGAAAAACACTAACTCTATTTTTTGGTTTACTTGTATACATTTTTTAAAATTTAAATTTTACTTTAAAATTACAGTTTAAATTCCATATTATTTTGTATTAGTTTCAGGCATATAGCATAGTGGTGAGACAATCACATATTTTACAAAGTTTCTCCCTGATAATTCAAGTACCCACTTGACACCACACATAGTTATTACAATATTACTGACTTTAATTCCTAAACTTTACTGTACATCCCTGGGACTACTTGTAACTTCTAATTTGTATTTCTTAGTCCCTTCACTTTTTTCACCCAGTCCCCGAACTCCCCTCCCCTCTGTCAAACATCAGTGTGTTTTCTGTACCTATTATTCTATTTTAATTTTGTTTGGTCATTTACTTTGTTCTTTAGGTTTCACATATAAGTGAAATTACATGGCATTTTTTTTTCTCTGTTTGATTTATTTCATTTAGCAGAATACTTTCTAGGTCCAAACACCTTCATGCACAGTTGATGGGAATGCAGATTGGTACAGATCCACTGTGGAAAGCAGTAAAAATATTCCTCAAAAAATAAAAATAGAGCTGCCTTATGACCCAGCAATTCCACTTCTAAATAGATATCCAAAAAACCCAAAACACTAATTCGAAAGAATATATGCACCTCTAAGTTCATTGCAGCATTATTTACAATAGCCAGGATATGGAAGCAGCCCAAGTGCCCATCAATAGATTCGTTCAGAGTGTCAAACTCATTTTCACCGGGGCCACCTCGGCCCTGCAGTTGCCTTCAAAGGGCTGAATGTAATTTTAGGACTATGTACATGTAACTACTCCTTAACAGTTAAGCAAGAGCTCGGCACTATCGCCAGGCAGAAACAAGGTGCCGAGCTGGATAAAACAAGGTGGAGGGATAGATTGGGTCCGCGGGCCTTGTGTTTGCCACCTGTGGACTGGTGAATAAAGAAGCTGTAATACATGTATACAATGGGGTATTACTTGGCTATAAAAATAATGAAATATTACCATTTGGAACAGCCTGTGTATGTTTTATCATGAAGAGAGGTCTGTTTTTCTCAATGAACGTGGCTGCCAGAGCAGCGATGGCTCTAATGCGGTGAGCTCCTTGTGCTAAAGGTCTTACTTCGGGGTCTGATCCCCATTGTTCTGCGTGGAGAATGCCGAGGCCCAGAAAATGATGGTTATCATGTGAGACAAATGCCCTCCAGAAATTACAGGTGTATTTATTAGGCCTCTAAATTTGAAATTCACAGACCTCCATTTATATTTTGGATGGGATAGGACTACGTTATGCTTAGGGTTTTCCTCTGTTCTCCCCTTTCCATGCCCCTATCCTTACATGAAACCCTGTAAAATCTTGCCTTTACTACCAAATCTGTTGCAAATTTCCAGACTTATGAGGTGACTTCCCCAACTTCCTCAAATAGGCTCAGGGATTTTTTTTCCCTAAGTTACTTTGCACCTAACACCTATCTACAATATAGCAATTATTATATATCACTTGTCCGTGTGCCTGTTCATCAGACTGCACAAACTGAGGACAAATATTCTGTCTACTTTATTAGTACAATGCTAGACATATTAAAAATGCTCAGCAAATATTTGTTGAGTGAGTGGATGAATCATGGGAAGAGTGGCAAAAACATTCAAGGGATGAAAAAGTCATTTTTGAAAAGGACTACCTTTAATATGACTTCCTGCCCTCAGTTTTCAACCTTCCAGAGGATATAAATTCTCATATGCCCCATAATGAATAATCTCCCAGAAAAATTGAATGACTTGTAAACTCTTAGAGGAAGTGATATATGCAACAGAATTTGCTTAGAAATGTCCTGATCAAGGAGCTAGAAGATGAAGTGTTTATTCTGACTTAGTCACTGACTCGGTGACCCTCTTCAAGTTACTTAATAGCTCAGTGATTCAATCTCTCTGAAAATGATGACAAATAATATCAGTTCTTATCTGCTCCTCAGGGATGTTTGTAGGAAAATGTGTTAGAATATCAGAGATAGTTTAAAGAAAAAACCTATATTAAATACATGAATTAAATATTGTTATATTGTTATTGAAGACTATATACTACATACTAATTTGACATAAGCAATGGTAAAATCATGTTAGACTAATCAAATATATAATTAGGATATTTGATTCTTCTACTTGCCACGAGCCATTGGACTATACCCATTCTACAAGAAATGGAATGAATAGGTTGCTCCATCATTTCTACATTGTGGGATGATCTCTGTGATTATTATAATGGTTAAGCTGTCATGTTCTACCTGAATCACAAAACACATTTTCAAGGAGAGGGAGTAAAAAGAATTAGAGATGATTTTAGAAGAAAATGATTGGAAGAAATTATTTATTTTTTAAAATGGGCTTGCAAACACAGTACCCACTGAGGGCTACAGAGCTTCCAGTGTTTCTCAAGGTGGAATCCATGAATCAAATGTGTCAGTGTGATCCGGAATGTGGAAACTTGCAGATTCCTAGATTTCCATCTAGACTTAATAAGAAACTCTGAAAGTAGGATCCAAGATCTGTATGTTAAATACAGTTTCCAGATGATGCCTGTGAAGACATGCAGGATTGAGAACCACTACATGAGTTTACATCCTTTGGTTCAGGAGGCAAATGAAGAAAAGTATAGATTGCAGCAAACCAGGAGCAGGGAATTAAACTTTGCTGTGTAGTAAGGGGTGATAAACTCTCCTTTCCCTTTAAATTCACATAGTATGTTGACTTTTGTAAAGTTTTCAAAATAATTAGAAATATATTGTCTAATCCTATTTAGGGGGAAAAGATTTTGGGAAAATTTGGGTAGATTAAACTAAAAAGAGAGGAACAGGTAGTTGATAGCTCCAGTTTGCTGTATATTACCCAGGTTCAAGAATAACTAGTATTTATAGAGAAAATGGGTACTCCACAAACTCATTATTTTTTTCTTCCATAGACTACTAGAAGCAAGCTAACCTGCTTCAAATTCACAATCACTTTAATATATTTTTAAGTGTTTGTCCTTTCAGCAATTATCAAAACAAATTGGTTGCAATGTATCTCTATTACTAAATACATATAGCTTTACTGCTTTGTTTCTGTTAGTAAGATAGCACATAGTCACAGGGACATTTCAACAGATTGTAGAAAAGAATAGAGAGGCAAATGAAAAACACCTGAAGTTCAATACAGCTTGGCAATTATTTCTCTCATTCTGGTGAAAATTCTTCTAGAGCTATATACTCACTGGTTCTATTTATAGAAGTTACTCCTATAATTAAATTTACATATAGTTGCATAGATAAGTATAAATATATGCTTGTATGTAATTTATAATGTATTTTTACATGCTGTGTTGCAATTTGGTTTTCAGTGCCAATGACACTTTAAAAAATCTCATGATCATGGATACCTGTAGTATCAACTGAATATAATTAGACTGTGGTCAGAGCTCCTGACAACTGTTTTATCTACTTTGATCATGTATTGAAGAAAAGTATCCCCTACTCAGACAACCACTACATTCCTCTTATTTTCAGATCAGGGATTCCTGGAAACTTCCGTTCTTCTCTCAACATCTCTCTCCCTATTTCTACCTTGAAATCACTTTACCACAAACCTTATGTGGAAAGACAGAGCTAAACATGGGTGCTAATTGGGAGTCTTACAGAGCACCAGAGTTATGTGAGATTCATGAACATCTAACCAATCCAAGATCTGAGGCTTCTCTTTCAGTCTTGCCATGTTCCGTTGACTTTATCTGCATTTCTTAGAGAATGCTTTCTTGAATATTTGTTCCCTTAGACACAATAGGTTTAACATTTTATTTAACATATATTTTAATACTTATGATGTTCTAAGTGTACTTTACAGGTCATTTTATTGGAAGCTTACAACCAGCATATAAGGTAAAAGCCATTCCTGTTTTTATAGAAATGCCGAGGAGACAGAGTCTCAAGGAGCACAAGTGGACTGCCCATACAATTTATCACAGTGGAGTTGCTGGGGTATGGAGAATTGGGGTGCAATGACTGAATAGGAACAATGGTCTCCTTTGGGGGTGATGAAATGTTTCAGAACTCGATGGAGGCTGTGGATACATTGCTAATGCACTAAGTTCCACTGAATGTTTACTTTAAATGATTAATTTTATGTTATGTGATTTTTACCTCAATTAAAAAACAGTGGAACATGGAATCAAACCCAGTCTAACTCCAGAGACCACACTGTAACCATCACAATGTGCTGCCCCCAGTGTGGCTTTATTGGCTCCAAATGTTTTCTGGATCAAACAAAATTAATAGCTTTCACTGCAGAAATTTTCAACATCTCTATCACACTGATAAGATGCTAAATCTCCCATAGGGTGATGTGATATATAGAGGGGTGGTAAATATTGTTTCTCAAATTGCATTTTCCATGGAACTATTTTACCTTGAGCATTTCTACAAGAATGTGCTTCATAAAACATCTTTATGGAATCATTGTTTTCTTCAAATCTCCAAAAAGAACGTTTATTACAGAATTATTTTTACATGGATAGTCTATTTAGCACATCCGCAAAATGTCACAAGAATTCAGGCAATATAACAAACACCAGGCCGTTTACTGGAATTCCATTTATGATCATTCCCTTAGCACTTGTTCATCATAGAAAAAAGGGACAAGGAAACCATATCTTTTATATTCATATTTTATATCATATCTGCAATCATATCTTTTACATTCTATTTGAAAATATTTAATATTTACTTTTTAGTTAACTTTCAATGCTGATGGTAGCTCTTCAATCTGTGCATAAGACTCCTTAAATTTTATTATAAGCCCTGGCTGGTGTGATTCAGTGGATTGAGTGCCCACCTGAGAACCAAAGTGCGGCCAGCTCAATTTCCAGTCAGGGCACATTCCTGGCTTGTGGGCCAGGTCCCCAGTGGGGGGCATGTGAGAGGCAACCAGATATTGATGTTTCTCTCCCTTTCTTTCTCTCTTCCTCCCCTCTCTCTAAAAATAAGATAAAAGCTTTAAAAAATTATTATAAAACAAGATATGTAGGAGTATGTACATTCGGGATCCTGCAATTTTCAGCACAACAGCTTCTGGGTTTAAGAAAGTCTTTCTTAAGCAACTGGAAACAGTAACTTTCTGAACTTGAATTTTAAAAATAGACGTTTTATATAAATTTTGTTTGTTTGTTTGGTTTTTGTTCAGCTATTTTTCTTTGTGGGAAAGATAATTTCAACAAAAGTTAAAGCAGTTGGAAATTCAGAGCAATGATTTATTGTAAAATATGTATTTCCTCTTTAATTGAAACCAGTTTATAAGCCAATCCTCTTATTCCCCTTTTCTGTATTAACCATTACAATTTCATAAAAAGAATGTGGGATTTGGAATCAGTCAAAACTGAGTTGGCCTGCCACATACCTATTTATGTGCATTATGATGACTTTTCCAATCTAGACATGGGAAGTCTTACTCCGTAGAATTTTCGTAAGTTCCTGGACGTATATATTGATCTAGCCTTCCAGAATTATGTAAACCCTCTTAATCATTTCACTCATCATAACCAAGGATTCTGTCATCATTATTTTAGTTTCATTTCCCTACTTACACAGTCTGAAGCCCATGTGAAGCCATTTCCTGGATTATTTTAATAACACTCTATAATCACTGGTCTCTTTAGATTATAATTATTACCAACTTGGTGATGTTTATATCTGGATCATTTCCATTACTATTTCCTTTTATGAACCTCTAGTATTGTTGGAGAAAAGTCCTCAAATAACCCCGATGGGGTGCATTGTAAATACAACCTAATATACCTAGTTTTTATTTGAACTATTCAACTGTTATGTCAAGAGGGAAAATGGGCGGATCTACATTTATATATATATATATATATCTCACACTCTCCTGTATCAACAATTTTCCTACATGAAGAAAATAACATCACTTCTTTTCTTATGAGAAAACAGACATTCATTGTAGTCTCTCTTCCATTCAATTGACTTCTGTGTGTTTTTTATTAATGTTCACTTTTAATTTAAGGTGATTCTTACCTATTGATGCCTACAGGGAACCATGCATATCCTCGCACGTGAAGTCTGTGATGTGGTGACCTGTGATGGAGGCTGATGAGGAGTAAGGGTAGATAGAAAGAGGCCAATCCTTAGCCAGATCTGGCATAGTAGGTCACTATACAGGAGCAGCCCTTAAGAGGTGTTCTAAAGAACCACCAGAAGCATAGCTTTTTTGCATGTGGGCTTCAGGTTCATATAAAATACTGAAGAGCAGCAGTTACAACCAAATGAGAATGGATAGCCACCTGCCAAGGAGAGTTATATGTGGAAATATTGTATTCCTTCCCCCTCTTCTGCTCCCATCCCCAAAAATGAAAACAGGGAAAGAAAAGGGGATGTGAAAAAGCAGAACCGTATGGTCCCTTCCACTGATTCCTTCACTACAACTCAGCCCCACCCCCAATATAGTCAGAGCAACTAGAACATCAAGGCTAGCCAGTGGCCAGGCAAGGGGAAGATCTCAAATAAATGTGAGTTTTAAACTTTTAAAGTAACACTAAATAATTATTAACAATACAAATAAGACATTTATTTTAACAATACAAAGTGACTGAAAAGCTTTGAAACCCCTCAAAGTGATAAAGGTAGCAAGCATACCAGCCAGTAGGAAAGTGAGTTTGCCAGAACACAGCAGGTAGTGTATAATGAAAAAAAAAATCATATTATTTTCTACCTTTAGTATTTCAAATTCTTCTGCCAAACCCATATTGATCATCTCCATAGTAAAAGAATTTTCAAAAATAACGTTTCCTTTCACGTATATTTGTGAGCAAGCAGGTCCTTGCTCCTTTTGCTCAGCCATTCTAGTCTTAGCCACTCCACTGCAGTGCTCCAGCAATAGGCTCAGAGTCCAGGCTGATATTCAGCCCATCTGCTGACAGGCTGTGCTGGTTGTTAAAACAATAAAGTGTTCATATACAACTGGTAAACAGGCATTGGGCAAAACCCCTCATGCCCACTGCTCTTGCAGCCTTGGCACTTCCTCCAGGTGTCCCACGATCAGTAACTAAAGGGTCACTGCTTGTCCACCAGGGGATCTGTGGCAGTTCTTTCCACATGCATGAAAACACGCAAGTTCTGGATATCACACGTGTCAGAGCGCAGCTCTGCGTGATTCCCGTGTGGACAAATGTGGATCATGTCTGTGGAATAGGAATTCTCTAATGGAAATTTGGCAAAAATATATCTTAAGAAATTCTGGCTTGCTGAGTCCTGTTTAATGTATACCCTAGTCCTGTCTGCCACCGGACCTGAATTTTCATCCTAATGCTCTATTAATGAGTAAACCTACCCCTGTTCTGCATAAGCCCATGAATAATCAATCCAATGTAAATATGTCCTAAAGCTTCTAATAAAAACCCCAGCTAAGCTACCGACGAGGTCTTTTCCAAGATGGAGGTGGAGGGAAAGACCCGTGGCAGCCGGATTCTTATCTCCAAGCCTGTCTCTGGGTAAGATTGATTCACGCAATCAGGGTACGGTCCCCCAAGGATTTCACTAGTACGAAATCCCAGCGTCTGGGATCCTCTTGTCCTCTGTTCCACTGAGCGGACCTCAGTTTGGTTTGTACCCATACCGTGTTAACTTTAAATTTTGACTATAAATCCAGACTTTAGCAAAAAGATCAGAAAATTAGGCAGATACCACTAACGTGCCAATGCCTCTCCTGAATGATCAGTTGTTACTTGACCACTGCATGTCCTCTATTGACAAACATGCTCTAGTCTACTAGGCGTTCAGGTATTGATTCCTTCCCTTCTCCTTCCACTTGGTGTTGTACACGTTTGCTTATGTTAAACTCTCAATATCGCCTGCTTTACCGGACTATTATGGTTGTATCACTAGACTTTCCAGATAGTGGATTTGCCCCTGAACTGAGCTTTCTAACAGTGTCATCTCCAGAAAGACCTCTTTACAAAATATCTACCCACTTCTGTGGGTAATCTGAGTTCCAGGTCATAGCCTAACCAAGTCTTTCCTCTTTCCCTGCGCTTATGTCACACACCAAAACATAACCTTAGTTTTTCCACTGGAAAAATTCATACATCTGCCCTGGCTGGTGTAGCTCAGTGGACTGAGCACAGGCCTGTGAGCTAAAGGGTCTCAGTTCAATTCCCAGTCAGGGCACTTGCCTGGGTTGCAGGCCAGGTCCCCAATAGCAGGTGCACAAGACACAACCACACGTTGATGTTTCTCTCCCTCTCTTTCTCCCTCCCTTCCCCTCTCTCTAAAAATAAATAAATAAAATCTTTAAAACAAGTTCATACATCTTACTGAAACTACTAAGATATGAGTAATATTGAAAATCCATGATAAATTAGAAAACTTTAGCATTTTATATAAAATATCAAGTCCTGAGAATGGGAAAAAACTGACTTATTAACTACAGTAACATTTTTGATGGTCAGGGACAATTCTCTATTTCAAGGACTTAACATTATCCTCCAAGATCTACAGTAAGATATCAGTGCACACCTATGAAAATGGCTAAAAAAAAAAACCAAAAAACAGTGACAGCACCGAATGTCAGCAAGGATGCACAGAGAGAAGAGAGGTATCATTCTGAGGCCTACTGTTTTGTGGTAGCCGCTGTCTGGAGTGTGCTCATGTGACTTCTTGTGTGTATGGAGAATAAGTGAGAAAGAGAGAGAAAGAGGGGGAGAGATTCCTCTTATAAAACCACTAATCCTCTCAGATCAGGAACTACCCTTATGTCCTCATTTACCTTTAACTACCTCCAGAAGCCCTAGCTATAAACAGTCCCACTGGGGCTTAAAGCTTCAACATATAAATTTGGGGAGGATGCAATTCAGTCCATAGCAATTAGTTTCTTCTGCTCTGTAACAAAGTACCACAAATTTAGCAGCTTAAAACAAAACACATTTGGTGTATCACAGTTTTTGTGGGTAGGCCCAGCCATGTCTTGACTTGCTTTTCTTTTTCAAGACTGAAATCAAAATATAAGATGAGAATGGGTTCTTATATGGAAGCTTCACTGTCAATACATTGACTTCCAGCTTGTATGGGGAAATATTTCTGTGTCTTCTTCTACTCTCTGACTTACAATACTTTAGACACCAGATATGTGGGGTCTCATTTTGTTTTCTTTTACACTAAACATTTGTCAGATACCAACTAGGTGTCCTACAATTTAATCCAGTTCTGACGGTAACTGGAGTTAGCACAGATCCCACAGGTTAAAGACAGTCTCCTAAGAATACCAGCCCCACGCCTTCACCCCCACATACACACTTCAGATGCCAATCCCAAGTTCAGGTTGTTACCTGAGCTTCTAACCAACCAGCTATCAATCATAGGTTCCCATGACCCTCTCCTGAAGTTCCATTAATTTGGTAGAGTAGCTCATAGAACTCAGAAAAACAGTTTGCTTACTAGATTACTGGCTTATTACAAAGGATATGGATAAACAGCAAAAAGAAGAACTATATATAGGGTAAGGTCCAGAAGAGTCCTGAAAACAAGAACTTCTGTCCCCAAAGAGCTGGGGTGTGCTACCCTCCCAGAAAGCAGATGTATTCACCAGCCCATAAGCTATCCACACTCTGTATTTTTGAGATTTTAATGGACACTTTATCATGTGGGCATGATTGATCATTAACTCAATCTCCAACCCATCTCTACCTCCTGAAAGATGGGAAGAGGGGCAGAAAGTTTCAAGCTTTTAATCATAGCTTGGTCTTTTTGGTCACCAGTTTCCATTCTGAAGTTATCCAAAAGTTAGTTCACTGAAACAAAGGATACCATCCAGCAAATTCCAATGGATTTAGGAGCTCTGTGCCAGGAACTGGGGGCAGATAAATATACATTTATTTAATTCACACAAGAATTTTTAATTTAGTGGAACAATTTATTTTCTTATGACTGTAGGACAGAGGTACTCCACTACTTGCTCTCTGCCAGCAGAGGCCATTCTCAGCTCTTAGCGACAACCTTAAGCCCATAGAAGCTGCCACACTTTCTGGCCATATAGCCCTATCCATAGACCCTCTTGGACTATGGGCAGCTCACTTCTTCAAGGCCTGCAGAAGGACAAGAACTAGTCTTCTAAAAAGATGTAGCCTTGTACAATATACTCAGGGGACTGCCATTCCATCACATATTTGCCATGTAACATAACATAAACACAGGAGTTATATATCTCACCCTCTCCATATTCTAGTGGTTAGAAGCAAGTCAGAGGTTGGTTTTGCCCACACTCAAGAGGAAGGCACCACACTAATATGAAAATCAGGAGTTAAGAAAATCTGGAGTGGGAGCTATAAGAGTATATTCACCACGTTCATCATATGTAATGCAAAACAATATCAAAGTTTCAAGAAAAACTAAAAACCACACATATCAACTACCCATAGATTAGCGCCTTTAATTATCTTGGATGCGTTTCTTTCCATCCTTTTTCTATATGTTCTCCTTGAACTCTATCTCCTAGCAAAAGCACATATAAATATCTCTCTGTGTTTCTGTGTTTTATATAAACATATGTTTAAAAGCATATGTGTAAAGAGGTAAAGTACTATTGTACTATTTCAGTTTGACTTCTTTTTTTAGAAACAATCTCTTTTAATAACACCCTCCAAAATCATTAATATTTATAAAGTATCATAAATATTAATTTATTCAAGTTTCCCTATTTTTTAATTTGTTTTCTCATTATGTTATAATTAAAGCTATGTTAAACACCATTAAACATCGATCAATCTTTATCCTATAAAAATAACCTAAATTCATCTTAAATCTATACCTTCAAGAACAAAATGGGAGGATTTCACTTCTCAATTTCAATTCATACCTTTATTACTATCATCTCTGTTTTTGTTCAAATGATAGTTTCCTAAGTGATTTCCCTGCCTTTATTCTTAAGATCTTCCCACCTTTCAAGAAGGCTGAAATGTTACCCCCTCTAGAAAGCCAGATTGATTAAAATGACTTTTCTGCATGGCTCCTTCACTGGCACTTCTCCACTGCAGTGTGTTACCACATTGCATCACAGTTATGTATTTAGACATGTAGTTCCCTGCCAAATGCCTCCTCTATTCTCATGTTATAATCCCCTTGAAGAACTTATCTGTCTTCTTTGTACCCTTAGCACCTAATACACTGCATGACACACAGTAATTTCCCAATAAGGAAACTAAACCAAACTATTGAACTAAACTAAGATATTTTGGGTATGCCATTGAAGTGTACTTTTTCTAAGCCATCTATGTTTTACAATGCAGTCTTCCATCTTGGAGCACAGTAAGAAAACCTAAAATTAAATGAAAGACAGTGAAACCCTCTCATACAACATAAAGACCCTTTGTATCATATGGAGCTCTTTAAAAAAAGAACTAAATATAAAAAGTGATCAAGAAGTGTGCAACAAGTCTTCTTTCTCCCAAAAAGAGTGCCCAGCCAAAGATAAAGACAAATGTTATTGCACATGCTTATCTAATCAAAAACGTAAATGTCTATTACAGTCATTCCTCTTCCATTCAAATAATGATGAAGATGATTATTAAGCTGAGCACAAAATCCAACTCACAACAGGAATGGAAAGGAATAAAATAATATTATTTCAGCATCTATTCTGTAACAAGTATAAGAGGTGCTCTATGGTAAGTATGTCATATGTCATTTTAATACCCACGCCACTCCTGTGATAACTATTAATAAATTAATTTTATATTTGATGTAATCTGCCTAGGATTCCATTGTTGTTACCTAATGACAGAGTTACCCTTCAATACCAGGAAGGTCCAGTTTCAAAGCCATGATTCTCCCATTTCTTCACACTATGAGAAGACCGAGGAAATGGCCTAGTTTTCTGTTCATTTCCAGAAATGATGTTTCCTCAGAATATCAGGGAGAACAGAAGGCTCAAGGTTGAGACTGCACAACTATGTGAAAGCAAGATTATTTGCATTGTGCTATGTTTGATTTAGTTTCCTGCCAAATGTCATGCTAAAGCCTTGACACAACAGAGATTTGTGCCTGGAGCCGTCCGCTCCCGGTCGGCCAGTGCACGTCAGCTGGTGTGCATCCTGTGGATAATCTAAGTCACACCAGTCTCCAAATAGGGACTGAAAATGATAAAAAAAAAAAATATGTTAAAAACGGGATCAAGAAAAAATCTGGGAGTGTTGTTTCAAATTTATATATTTAATTAATTTAATTTTCCTGTGTGTTTCAGTTTTAAAATCTCAGAAAACTATCCATGCATGCATGAAGATATGCTTATAGAATAGTTCATTTTTTCATATAAGAGTAACATGGCAGAACACACATAGTTGGTTCTGAGCCAAATTTAAATTATAAATACATGTATGTAAGTATATTTCCCCAAATATTATGCCACATAAAATAGAATAGGCAGGAACTACTAATAATGACAGCATGTATGTCCACATTTTTCTTATAACCATAAACCAACTCCCAACTTTTCTTTTAATATATAATTACTGTGTCATGCAGAAATATAAAGAGTACTGCCTCACTAATTTCTGTACGGGTATGAAAAGACTCTGAATAGGATAAATGATCTAGAGAGGATTTAGAGAAACTACGCAGGCATATCTGAATCTATATGATATTTAACTACCTCCAGAGAAATGGCATCAAACCTCTCAGGACCTTATCCTAGATCTCACTTACATTACTTATGTACAAGTTTAAACATTTTGTTTTTTCTTCTTGGTACTTTACCCATAGAAGAGAACTCGTTTTAATAGTTTCTGTATGCAAAACTCATTTCATCAGTCTTCGTGTTTCTCTGTCACAGTCCCTAAGAAGCATTGTTCTTTTGGTCTCAACTCTGAGTTCCCACTTTTATTCATCACATATATCTTCTTTTCAGCCGCCTCTTAGCAGTCAATGTTACTACTACAATTTGTGATCTTTGTTTCCATTTTTTCTTTTTAAAGTAGAATTCAATTTTGAAGTCATAGGCATCATTGCTTTGGCTTTCCGCCACCCATCTTGTCTTTCTTGGAGTGCCTTTACATACTTGTTACTTGGCTGTGCATATTTAATTTCCTGTTTGTTTCCTTTTTTCAATTGATTTAGAACTTTAAAGTAATTTCACTCTTTGGTTACCCAAATCCTACACACTCTAAGTAGCTCTTGACTGATCATTTAATTCACATATACTGTATTTTAATAATGCATTAATCAGACCCATCAAAGATTATGAAAAATACCTTCCATTAACCTTTGAACAGGCAGTTTTATTGTTTTTCTTTCAAGGACATTAGTGATAGTAGTTATTTGAGGACAGTTTGTATGGATTAAGGCTTTCTGTGTCCAGGCAATGATATACATTTGATAATCAGATTTTTAATTCTGATATTTTCTCACTAGCATCCTATTTTTTCCAGATGAAAGTGTATATATCATTTACTTGAATATGTACTATAATTCCTAATAACTAAGCATGCGGCAGTAATATAATTATTATCATAACATTTTTACACTTTACTCAAGGAAAAAATTTCAGATATATTTAAAATGTGCATACCTTTGTCCAAGGCACATCCTGCTGTGGTCTCAGGACAGGAACCTGACATAAGAAATAAATACATATTCTTATTAATATACTTATTATAATAAACAGATTGATAAATACCAATAAATACATAAAGTTAAAACAATAATATAGTTTAAACCTCAACTACTGATCATATGTATCTTCCCATTAACTTCAAAGGATGTTCTATTTTTTGCCTTATTGGCTGAAGTTCATTAAGAAATAAAAAGGAAAGGAGAAAATATTCTGATATACTTCTTAATCTGCATCTCCAAAGAAGCTTTATTCCTTTATGTCTTGAAATAAACTTATTTTTCCCTAGAAAGACATATAGAAACAGATTCAGTGCCTGAAACACAAAGGTCAATTTTAGGCAAAAACTCAGATATCAATTTTCAAAATGTAACATGAATTATTAGGTTCAAAACAGGAAGATGAAGAAGCAGGTTAAACAGATTTTATGATGATAAAAAGCCTTATGATATTGTTCATCAAAAAGTGGCAATGGAGCACCAATTAAAGTTAACACAGCAATAATGTTCCAAATTTTCAGGCAATGAAATGAGAATGTATGTGAAGATAATAGATTTAAATATGTTCAAATGAATGTCAGCGCTTTAAAAATGAAGAGGATAAAGAACCACATATTGCTGCACTAAAGCCCAATATTTCTCATTTCTTTCAGATTTATCATTCTATTAGATGCAATGCCACATTTCCAAATAGATTCATAGACTCATCTACATAAAAGCTCAGATCTAAATCTAAGAACTCTCATTGCAAACGCGATGATGCTAATTTCAAAAACTTCAATTAATGTAGAATGAAAGAAGCACTCACTTTGTTCATATTTTTTTGGCATCCTATCTGACTGAAATTTCCAGATGTTTGGGAAAAATCATAGGAAATAAAACCTTTTTTGGGATCTCTACCCATAGTATGGAATAGAAGCTTTAGCATGGATGATAAATAGCATCCATAAAGTAGAAACAAAAATAAATATTTCTTCCATATTTAAAGTTCTCAAGCTCAAAGCAGTTCAGCTCTAAAAGTCACCTGCGTGGATAATCAAGTAAACTGGATTCACACTGTGAATTAGGGGATTCCCACTGTTACCACCGTGCTTGAGAGCTCTCAGGCAACAGGAGGAAACCAAACCCTCAGGGGCCCCTAATGTTCGCTCAGCCATTGCTAAAGCGGCACAAACACATGCGCACAAGCACACACACTGACTTAAGGGGTTTACATAAGATAATGTTTAATAGCAGGGTTTTGTTGCTTTAAAGTACACATACACACACATTTACAAATGTAGGCCCGATTTTTTATTGTACGGCCCAATCTAGACATTTCATACTTCCTGGTTTTAAATGTTGGTCCCTGGATTACCAGCCAACATGGATGGCAGGCAAATGGCATAACACTCTCTAAGCCTGTTTCCATTTAAAATGAAGTTGCTGTCAAGATTAAATGAGTTAATATAAACAAATTGCTTAGAACCCTTCCTGGGACAAGTGCTCAATAAATGTAAACTATTAAAAATGACAGAAGATTTGAAAATGAAAAATAACTATTCAAAAATTATATTCATAATGTTCTCCAGGTCCACCCACACTGTTGAAAAGGGTAACATTTTTTTCTTTTTTTACAGCCAAGTAGAATTTCATTGTGTCAACGTCCCATAGCTGTTTTAACCACTCACCTATGGATATACTATGCTAAGTGAAATATGCCAGTCAGAAAAAAGACAAATCCAATATGATTTCACTCATACGTGGAACAAACTAAATTAACAAGCAAAACCAATACAGACTCACAGATGGAGAGAAGATGACAGGTAGTGGAGAGGGGGGAGTTAGGGAGTGGAGGGATTGAGCAAAAATGACAAAGGACTCATGGACATGGACGACAGTGTGGTGACTGCTGGTGTATAAGGGGACTAAATTGGTAATGGAAACAAATAAAGATTAAATCTAAAAAATAATAGTAATTTTGACATTTAAGCAAACCTTTTCATTGATATTTGATGTCTACTATTGATCTCTCAGTGTGAAAACATTAGTTTATATGTCTTATTATATTTATGTTCACACAATTACAACTATGTGCAAAGTAATTGAGAAATATATGCATGGATGTCAAACTTTACTCATGAAACAGTCATCAGATAAATTAATATAAAAGTGGCAGGGTTATATATATATATAATAGAATGAGGTATTTTAAATGATATTTAATAGGTGTAATTCTATGTTCTACCTCTTACTTGTGGTCTCGCATGAGATAGAACAACAAAAAATCCCCTTAAATGACAGGCAGGCACTATACATTTTTCACAGAATGAGCAAGAACCCAGTTGTCTAATAGCCATGGGAGTGGGAGTACGGCACAAAAGGAAAGTACAGAACTGTGGGTAGTCTGCAATACTGCCAGGCTCTAATGAATTTATCATAGAAAGGCATGGTATCAACTAAGTCAGAGTTGGACTCACAGAGAAATCAGACAATCTCTAGTTTCTAAAATCTAAATTTTTTTAAAAGATTTATTTATTTATTCTCAAATGGAAAAGGAAGGAGAAAGAGAGGGAGAGAAATATCAATGTGTGGTTGCCTCTCACATGGGGACCTGGCCTACAACCCAGGCTTGTGCCCTGACTGGGAATTGAACTAGTGAGCCTTTGGTTTGCAGCCTGCGCTCAATCTACTGAGCTACACCAGCCAGGCCCAAAATCTCAATTTCTTTATCCACTATAATAGCCAGGGCTTTAAATTTAGGATTACATTGGCTAGCTCTGATTTTTCTCTTAGGGACATACACCCTTATAATGAGAAAAGTAGTGGAAAGAAAGGATGGAGGAGATACACTTATTCTTAAAAACTGGTTTAATTGAACTAAGATAGACTTGAAGAAAAATGACTTGAGAAGAGAAAATGAATACATTATTATTATTATTATAAATGGAACTAACAACAAAGGAAAGAAAAGAGATCAAACAATGGAACACCTATAGCATCAATAAAAAACTTGCAATGTCAAACCTGAAAAGTAGGCAATATTTTTGGTAAACTATTTTCTGGTCAGAAGCTGCTTTATCGATCTCGTGGTGATGGTGAAAGGGTGGGTGGTGGTGATCTGTCCACACTGTCTCAACGTTTTAACTCAAGGATCTTCTACCAGCGGGAAGGCCCTTCCCTCCTTCACAGCCCCCACCCCTGCCACACACACAGATGGGGACACTTTGCAGTTTCTGCAGACATTCCTGGTTGTTACAACCAGGGATGAGGTGCAAGTGGCACTCCTGGCTAGAGACCAGGGGTCCTGATAAACACATACAGGTCACAGGACAGCCCCCTCCCTATTCAGCCCAAAATATTAATATCAACTGTGGTATTTAAGGTTGAGAATTTCCATCTGATTTAGCATAAGAGGTGAGATCCTCTTACCTTAGCTCTTCACAAACCCTCCCAAATTATGAAATCACATCATTTATGTAGGGTGACTCTTCCAGGAAAAAAATGTAACTAACCTTGGTCAAGGGTCCTGACACAATATTTTAGCTGTGAATAATCTGTTTAAGCATGTCCATCTAATACTTAATGTACATCTAACACTTAATGTAACTATGCACGATGAGATTCTAGTTACTAAGCTCTTTATGCTACACAAATATGAATCTATAGGTAATTGTAACCCCACTCCTTTTCTTAAATATTTTTCAATGTCAGAAAGTATTTTAGTGAATTATATTTTTGTAGCTTTACTCTTTTAAAGAGTAATAAATTTGAAGCCAGACATTATCCTGTTTGAAATAATTTAGTTATATTAAGTGAGAGATTATTTGCCTTATTAGTAGAAATTTGATAATTATGTTTTTTATACTTAAAAAACCCAATTGGATTCCTTTAAGCAAAGCTAACATACATTTCTATTAAATATTTACTTAAAGATATAATAGTACAGTGATTTGAACTAAAACTAATCCTTGAAAATAGTATAAATGTTACTACTTAATGTAAAGTATAGCTTGCTTTATTCTCATTTTTCTCATTTGAGAGTATCTTATTACTAATGTGTTGCTCAGAGTATTTAACTCATAAAGTATGAATGTTTCCATGATATTAATTAAATGAGATTTACAACGTAAAAAGCATGTCATGTTTCAACTGGGTGATTGCCTTTAAGAATCTTTTCTGAAAAGGCCCACAATCCGGGGGAAAGTTTTCATTCCTTAAAACCATCCGTTAATCACAGGCGGATTTCTACAGCTCCAACACTGTATTGGGGAAAGGAGGAGGGAAAGACCACAGGGTGCAGTTCATGTTCCTACCGCTGTGAGTCAGTGCAGAGCTAACACAGACATGGTCAGTGATGATGCAATGCCACGGACCCTAAGGCCTTCCTGTGTTCTGAGAACGAGAGATGTTATTACAAAACTAGATCTAAGTAACAATCATTTTACCAGTCTAGTCACTATTTTACTTTAAAATAAATGAATATCAAAATGACATATGCTCTATGCTTAATATAAATGCTTTAGAGTTGGTCCAGACTTTTTCTCTACCACCTTAATAACTGTTACTATCCACTAAGTGGCCATATAGTATATCTATAGAATCTCCAGATAAATTAAGTCAATATTTTAAATTATACCTTATCTCCATTTCTTTGAAGATACCAAGAGTCGTCAATTTATACATAAATGCATGTATTGAGAAGCTACATTTAAAATTTATTGTCTATACCTTATTCATATTGTAAACTATACAATAACTTTATGTCTTTAGTAGCTGAAATTAGATACATCCATTTCCTGGCTGAAATACAACTAACCATATCACACATGTCAAATTTGTAAGCATAAGCCATAGAGCTTATCATGGAAGCTTCTCTGAGGCTACACCATTTTTCCCTGTCAAAGCTGTCAGAAGATCATAAGGATAGTGGTAGAGTTACTCCACATCACCTTATTGAAATGTTAAGTCCTAAAGCAACTTACTTTTCAACCTATCTCGCAGGAAATTGTCACTCCATTTTCATTTCTCTACTGACGTGTGACCCAATTTAAGGAGCAAGTTCAATAAATGTGCTGTATTTGAATAAAGGATGTTACATATAGTGTTATATATGGTAGGCAAACTAAATGCTAGAGATCAAACACAGCTATTACTACTCTAATTTTTGTATCTGCTTATTATAAAACCAGCTGTGCTCATGAACATACAGATTCAAAATAAATGCAGAATAATCACGCTGTGCAGCATATTTTTCTCTGATAAAAATGAGTGGTTATGCCACAATGACTGGACAAATAGGCAGGCATCATGAATAGTGTAGCCTATTATTAGTAGGAGTATTTTAAGGAGAAACCAGAAACTTTAATACATTAGTGCTATGGGATGAATTCTGTATTCTTCAAAATTCATATGTTGAAATTCCAGACCTTGGTACCTCATGACATTACTGTACTTGGAGATAGTCTTGCAAAGAGTAATTAGGTTAAAATGAGCTCATTAAGGAGAGTGCCAATTCATTGTTACTGGAAAACTTTGAGAGGAAGTGGCCATCTACCAGCCAAGGAGAGAGGCCCAGGAGTAAAGTAACCCCGTAAGCACCTTCATCTTGGATATCTAGTCTCCAGAATCACGAGAAACATTTTAGTTTTCTACTAAGCCTCCAGTCGGTGGTACTCTGTTTTGCCAGATAAGAATGCTAATATAATCAGTAATTTCCAAAATTTGAATATAGCTGTATATAACAATGTAAAAAGTAAATTTTATCTTCAACGTCCTCCTGTTTTCCGTTTACTATTTATCTGTCTCTTTCATGGGCTTCCTGCATAACTAGCGCTCTCTTCATGCCCCAGGTTTTGACGGGTTGTCTCTCAGTGGACACAGCTCCCCTTTCCTGCCTCGTCACATGCACTCTCAACACGATCCTCTCCTGACGTGAAGAGACTGTCACTGAGATTTTAACTACTGAGAACAGCTTGGTCTATGTATGTCTTTAACAATATTTGTCTATACAAAGAAAACAATACTTCCCAGACTGCAGGGCTCTGAGTTTCTTCTACAAGTAAGGCAATACTGTGCTTTTATTTGTAACCATGTTTTCAAACACAATTTAATTGCATCGGATTATTAAGTGAATTTCACAATTTTAGGAGAAAAGATAAGGACACAGTAAGATTCCTTTGTGTAAAACTCAACCTTCAAATTCAGGAATTCCCTTTACTCTCCAAATTCCTTTCCTTCTTCCTCCCCTAAAATAAATAATCTCTTGTTATAAAGTTAGTAAAAAATAATTCTAAGAAGCAGGTACGAGTCATAAGGTTTTTCTGGCATAGTACTCCATCAAAGGGGCAGGGAGAAAGAAAATGTCCAAAGTCACACTCTGTGAATACCAGCAGATAATGGCTTCACGCTTTTACATTAAAAATAATTGTCAATGCTAATATCCAATTAAAACTTTTTTTTCTTCTTTTCCCAAGGGGTAGTCTTCCTTTATTTTCTAAAAGAGGTATCACAAAATATCTTGTGACATAAGATGTGAAGATTAAGACTATTCCATATTTTTTACTCTCCCCCCTTGTTATAAGGTACATATGTTGTTTCATTGTAATGAGACAGTTTAAACCATATTGCACTATGATCGCTAAGTGGAAGTTTAGTTAATTCTTATTTTCAGAAATGAAGAAAACTTTGTAAATGGCACATGCTCACAGATGTAAATTCATGCTTGAGATGAAATTCTTACTAGGGTGCGTGGAATATTTATTTTACCCCCCCCCAATTCTTTCTCTAAACTGTGAACAGCCATGCATAAAGTCCTTTTTGTGTAGTATGCATAGAGAAAATCATGAAAGAAAATATGTGAAATTGATCTTGGTGGTTATCTCTGAGTGTTGACTTTCTCCCATATATTTTCTAATTATTTCCTGTCATGAGCATGCATTTCCTTTACAAGCAAAAGCACTGTTTTATTCCACTGAAGTAATGTGTTAATCTCCTATTCTGCAAACAGGAAAGACAGGCTGGAGCCACTCGGATGAGTGGACAACCACTCTTTCTATGCATTAAGGCCTCTCTTCCCAGACTGCAGTGCTCTGAGTGACTGGTGCTGGCAACACCGTGGACCTTGGGAGTCAGGAGTTGCAGGCCACAGTGCACCCCCAGCTAGCTGCCGGGAGGCACCATGTACTGCTGGGCCCTCCACGATCACACAAACACTTGAAGGTCAATTTCCCTTGCACCTCCCCAGAGGGCGAAATTTTATCGAAATTCAATTTTGCTAAATTTAAAGTCATTGGGGAGGGGAAATACTGATACATGCATGCATTTCAGAAAACTGACACCCTTTATTATGTCAACTCAAACAATAATGTGTTGAAGATTCAAATTCCCCATAGCACGGTGGAGACGGTGATGACCTGGGGTCAAGGCATTAAGATTTAGGCACTAGTTCTCCCATTTATTAATCTGTGTTCTTGAGCAAATCATTTAACTTTACTGAAGATGATGATTATCTGAATAATCTCATAGTGAATATTACTCAGCTCAATGGTACTTGTAAAGTGGTCTCTTTCTGTATGAGCTACGCATTCTACTTATCCGGCACTGATCCTTAGTGTGAAGGAGCCAGTATCAACCTGTGTGCCAAATTATACCTTTAAATGCTATTTAAGAACCCTAATAAGAAGCCTTGAGGGGGTTATTTTAAAAATCTACACTGGAAACGTAGCTTAGCTGGTTACAGTGTTATCCCCATAACCCAAGGTTGTAGATTCAATCTCTGGTCAGAGCACATACAAGAAGCAACCAATAAATGCATAAATAAGTGGAACAACAAATTGAAAACTTGATGTCTTTCTCTCTCTCCCCCTTCTTTTCTCTCTCTAAAATCAATTTAAACAATAGAAACATAAAAATAAATGAATAAATCTACATAAATACTCAGCACTACAGCGTTGTCCTCTTAGCATATTTTATTCAAGTTTTGTGAACATATTGTGAATCCAGCAAATCTCAAGAAGAGTTAATCATAATATTTCCCTGATATATTCTTGAAAATACTTCCCTAAGTGCCTGATCTACAAAAATTCAGAACCTAGAGCCACCGAAAACAAAATAATAATGGAGTTAATGTGGAGCGCCTCACTGTCATTATGCTGGGTTTGCGCGTCGGTATTCGGAGCGTAGCATCAGCGCCTTGCAAGAAGGCAGGCTGGAGGAAGCAGGTCCCTCGTTATTTCCAAGAGCTGGGCTTGAGCACCAGTTTGAGGATCTGAATACTCCATTAGCATCTGTCAATAATTGGCATTTACGAATCTGTCATCCTACTGGATCATCAACTAATTACATTAATAATCAGATCTCATTTTCCTTTGTCTTTTTAATTTTAACCATGAGAGTTTTGTTCATGAAGGTCACTTGTTTTATGGCACAGCTAACACGGACACATCATCATTAATACCTTAGTTAAAATATTTCTCTGAAGGCAAAGGGCTGGTTCTTTGTGAATTTCAATCTATGTTTTTTTGAGAAAGATCAGGACCCTAAATTTCTGTGGTGTAGGAAATTCTCTGGCATTGGGAAGTCATTTAACCTGTCTGACCTCATTTTTAGGTAGAATGAAACAATTAGTATTGCAATTAAGGACCTTCTCATTTCTGAAATCTATAGTTCTGTATCTAAACATTCTTGTGAGAAGAGTGGTAGGTGAGAGGTTCATGTAGCAGCAAGGAGCTAGACTTTTCTGATTGATCTCCTCGTCTTCAATTCTATCCCCATTCAATCCATCTCCCATTCAATTATAGGGAGACTATTCAAAAAGTGAAGTTTCTTATGTAATTCTCTTACTAACATCCTAAAAGAGCTCCCCATCACCAGGACGATATATAAGCTTGTGCTTGGCATTCACAAAGCACGCAGCTCCTGCCTTGCTCAGCAGTCTGGTCTGTCTTTGATCTGTACCACCCACTGCCCCAGAAGAAATGAGACACTTGGCTGCTCCCTGAAGAGGCCACATTCTCTTTCATTTCTGTGTTTTTCACACTCCGTTCCTTGTTCCTCACATTTTTCACATTCTGTTCCTTGTTTCTTGAATTATCTTTTCTTATGTCCCCTTCCGGTTAGGTCCCTCCTCAGGCAAAGTACTTCAGAGCTCAGCTCACATATTCCCCCTTTTCATCCTCTTCCTGGGCTTAGTTATATGCTCCTACTATGTGTATCTCTTATTATGCCTCACATTCCTGTAGCATAACCTTAAAGGTATATCTCTTCTGAAATACATGCTAGCTCCTAAACGGAAGGGACTTTACTTGTTAATTTGACTTATCTAACATCTAGCACAATGCTTGGCACATAACGAGCACTCAGCAAACATATGTTGGATGAATGGTGAAAATTATCCGTATGTTTCATAGAATAATTTTTATTAGTTGATCTTTCTATATATGCAATGATATATCCAAAACATCATCTACTCCCTTTCTGCCTTAGAACAGAAAACTGAACATGCTAGTTTAATAACCTAATCAGTCATACCATGTGAGAATAGAGATGGTGACTTTCACTAGACTTTTCCTTATCTTTAAAATTACTTTTTTCAAAACCTTAAATTGAAAACAAAAAGAAAGATCAATACAACCTTGCAAAGCACCATTTATATCCTCTTTCCAACTATGAAGTGCTCACTTCCACTTCATAGCACACCAGACAGCAGAGCTTATTTGTTAACTAGATAATAGCCAGCTAATTTTATTCACACATTTTCCAAATAGTCAGTACACACTTTCTTCTGTCCTCTGGGTTGAAAGGCACAAATTCAGGGAATCAAGTTTCTAGCTATCCTCTAAAAATACGTTCTAAATTGAGCATTCATGGGATGATAGTTAGTCTGGGCAGCACCGAAGAATAGTTTTATAAATACATACTTTGCCATATACAAGTTCACTTCTGAAATGGACGTGCTGTCATGGCTAACTCGTGTTATAATGAAAGCACTGAAAGTAGGAAAACTAGATGCACTCTTATTTTTAGGTTTCTTCTATAAAATGAGGTGACCAAAATCGATGTTTTAAAAGATTTTATTTAATTATTTTTAGAGAGAGGGGAAGAGAGGGAAAAAGAGAGGGAGAGAAATATCAGTGTGTGGTTGCCTCTCGCGTGTCCCTTACTGGGGACCTGGCCCACAACCCAGGCATGTGCCCTAGACTGGGAATTGAACCAATGACCCTTTGGTTTGTAGGCTGGTGCTTAATTCACTAAGCCGCATAAGCCAGGGCTAATTTATTTTTTTTTAAATTTAAGTTTAGAATTCTTATTTGAGAGCAGAAAAAAATCCCACAAATATCTGGTACCAATTTCTTCTACTATATCACCAACACATAAACAAACTAGTGCACCTATATGTGAGTTCATACACACAGCTAAAGTTATAGTTTTCAAAGAATAATTATATCTCCTAAAGATAAATATGTAATTTTTAGGAAATCTCACTATTTTTATATTAATTTTTAAAATGATCTTACTGTTCTTTGCAAAATATATTGTAATAAGTAAAATGCAAAAATTTAAGGGTCTAAAAATAGAATCAGAGTACCATTGGGGGGAAAATGACATTCTTCAACACAGTTAGCCAAATAGGGATTGCAGATGAGCTACTGACTAAAATACCACCTGAATACTAGAAGGATGATGTTAGAACAGCATGAACAAAGAAGATATTCCAAGAGCAAGAGTAAGGGCTAGCTGTGATTCATCATTAAAAGGCAATGGTGAGGTTGGAAGAAGAAAATCAGATTACTCAGATCAAACTGGCCAATATTAAAGAGTTGCCTAATTGGCAACTATTATGTCAGGCCCTGTGGAGTGCAGCTATATGGAGACATGTGACGTATCAATTAGCATAACAAGTCTAAAGCACCAAACTACTGGTACAAAACCCAGGTGTGCTCAGCAAATATTAGAACTGGGTTAAAATGTTTGAAGTTGAAAGTTTCTTCTTAATGAACTTTCAGAATTTCTCAAAAGAACTATCTTTTCTGTAAAATAGGCTTTGATACGCTCCCTTTTCCCAAGATGCCACTCTCTTCCATCGTCTGTTGGCTGGCTTCTGATCCTTGTCAAATCTCAGCTTACCTGTTTTTCTCCAGAAGTATTCCCTGATGTGTGTGTGTGTGTGTGTGTGTGTGTACACATGCACATAAACTTGGTAGTTTCTCAGTAAACACATTGTGGATGCCATAAAATGTACCGTTATGTATATGCCATTACTACGTATTTTGAAGCCACATTAACATATACAAAGCAGATAAGATTGAGTATTTCAAAAAACTTTCTAAACCCTTCAGACCCACTGATTGAAGAAACACATTTGCATATTGAAGATTATTAAAAAATATGGACCTTTCAAAATTTAGGTAAGTCACAAATTTATTAAGGGAAATGGAAAAACATCTTTTCTACAACTCTCATCTAATGCATGCCATAATCTAGGTTGAGAGAAGTTAAGGAGCTGGATTAGGTTTACAAAGATAATTAGTGGCAGAATGAAAACTGGACCCATAAGGGCTGAACTCTCCATTCAGTACATGCTGTTTTGGGGAGGAACTTCTGTAATGAGCAACCACAGCTCTGAGTTACTCATGGGGAAGATGAAATGAAGACACAAATGGTTGACTCAGGAGTTTTACCTCCTTACTTGTACTATTCTATCAGAGCTGCAGCGTTATCATTGTAAAACTCCATTGTTTAACAAGTGATGCTCCATTTAAACTGCTGAAATTGAATGTTGAACACTCAATATGTTGAACATTCATCAAATCCCTAAAATGAAAGAAATTTTATTTTGTGGTTGGTTTATCTGCTTCTTTGAAACTTTCTAGTTTAATACTATTCT
>PVJI01021402.1:0-27154 GCA_004026765.1 Micronycteris hirsuta
CTCCACAGCGAATCGGAGTGCCCCTCACTAGACAGGACCGCTGTCGCTCTCACCATCCCACACTACGGGCACATGGGCACGTTCCTTTTTCTCGCTTATTCTAAACAACAGTGGCACAGACATCCCTGTCCGTCCATCTCCGGGTCCACACACAGCAGTTTGCAGGCAGGTTCCAGAAAAGAATTTCTGGGGCAGAGGGCAAGGAAATATACAACATCGGTGGGTGGCTGCCATAGGGTCCTCCGAAAGGAGCCATTTCTCTCTTAACTCCTGTCCAAAACCAGACAGCGTAAAGTCAGATCTGGACAAAGACAAAATGTTCTTATCTTAGGAGAGGTCACGGGAAAAATTCAGAAGTGTCTCTAACTGGCTCTCCCACGGCGGGCCCAGTCCTCCGGCTGGGGCTCTGCCTCAGGCCAGGCTTGGGGAATTCATCTTTGGGGCTCATTTCCTGGGTTCGCTAGGAGAAAGGACTCCCCAATAGTATGCAGTTGCTGAGATGCTGGCAACACAACTGAAGAATCTGAGAGGTCTCTTCTGAAGGTCTCTTAAAGTGGGGGAGTTTGAGCTCTCTGGGATGAATTAAAGGGGGAAGAAGAAGCAGGTTTTCCCAAGACCTTCTTGTCCAAGAATAAAGGGATTCCTTTAATTTAGGGAAAATTGCATCCCGCAGGGCTTTTCCCCAGGTGCTAAGGCCTGACAGAGTCACGGAGTTTGAGGCCCGCCACCTGGCTGAAATTCAGAGCAAGCCTCCCCCTCCCCTGCATCAGAGAGGGGACTGAGGCCGGAGTGACTTGCTCAGGAAGCACAGCCAGGGAAGAGGCAGAGCTGAGCCTCCGCCACGGGGCTCCAGACCCAAGGTCAGTGCCTTCCAGCTCCCCCAAGCCCACGCTAACGCCTCCAGTGAGCCCCAGGGCTGTGGCTTGAACTCCAGGCCCTGTGGACTCTCGGGGTCTCTCCCGCATGCAGTATCTTGGGCAGGGACAAGGGTGTTGGAGTCCAACAGACTGGCTTGGTCGTTCACCAGTCACGTGACCTCCAGCCGCCCGCTGGGTCGTGGTGCCCAAGCAAGGATGCTGTGCTGGACTGGCAGCCAGATGGGGTGCGCGCCACGCAGCATCTTGTAGCGTAAGAAGACCCCTCAGCCAGCTGGGGTGCACGCATGCGCTGTTTGTGAACCGGAAATGCCTGATCCCGTTGCGGGGTGTGGTCAAAGCCCCCTTTGCAGCCTTTCTGCTTTGCAGACCACGCGCCACGCAGCATCTTGTAGCGTAAGAAGACCCCTCAGCCAGCTGAGCTGTGGGTCCACGCAGAAGTTTGGACACATCAGCCTTGGGCCCCGTCCTCCAGCCCCTTATCCCGCGTTCCTGCACTCATTCATTCATTCATTCATTCAGGACTAGGATTGCCAGTAATGTGGGGCAGTGGCTACCGGGACCAACAGCCCCAGGAGGTTCAAAGCCCAGCTCAGGCACTTTCTGGCTGTGTGACCTTGGGTGAGACACTTCGCTTTTCTGAGCTTCTGTGTGCTCCTCTGCGGAAGGCGGATGATACCCACGACTCCCTCCGCTGTGTGGGGACCCAACGTGTAGGAAGTGCTTAGGGCTATGCCTGCTACATACACCTACAAACTGGGCGCTCAGGAATTCGGGGGCTCGGTGGTTTCCTAGAGCCTGTCGTAGGGCAACTTTCCGGGGACAGGTGCAGAGATGCCCAGCTCCCCAGTGTCACCCTTCCCCTCTGGGCCTCATTCAAGGGAACTCAGCACTCCCTGCTAAGCACTTATTGAGCACCTACTGAGCACCCAGCTCCATGCTGGGCCACAGGGCCTGGAGAAGCTACACCACCCCTGAGATCAGAACTGCCCATGACACCTTCTTTGGAGCTTCCCAACGGTAGGAGCAACAATGACAATCAGAAGAGCCGAGAGAAATGGAGCTCTTTCCCCATCCCGGGCCCTGGGCCACCCTCCTTTGAGCCTTGCGATGCAGCAGGCCTAGTGGTGCCTCAGCTGAGGCACCGCGGCTCCGAGAGGGGCGAGGCTGCTCATGGTCACACGGCCTGGAAATGGAATTCAGACTCTGGGACTCGAACCCAGTCTTTCTGGACACAGACACCTGACACCCTTCCTCCATTGTGCCCGGAGGACTTTCCCCGCCAGCATCGGTGCCCATAGGAATCTGGTCTGTTTTCTGGATGGGAACGCGGCAGAGAAGGGGAGGGCCCCACTAGGTCACCTGGCAACTAATCTCACTGGGTCCCGCTCACCTCTCCAGCCCCTTAGAAATAGTCCTGGCGCCTCCCCCCTCAAACCCCAGTCCCTGGGCCCCCCAACCCTGGTTGCCAGGCACGTGTCCAGCTAGGCTAGCCCAGACAACGTCTAAGCCCTGACTGGGGTCACCACGCCCCAGAGGGAGATAGGGAACAGCTGCATAATGACCCCTGATCCCCTCTGGGCGCCAAACCGCTGCAGAGGGGCACAGGGGATGGGGGTCTTTACATGACCCAAGGGGCAGCTTGAGCCTGTCTCTCTCCTCTGGCCACAACCTTCGCCCCTCCCTGAAGGTCATAGGACTTCCCTGGCTGCTGGAGTTGCTCTGGTTTCACTTCTAGGACCATCTGCCCTAACCCCCAAGAACAGATGTTAAGGCTCTAAAATATTAAGCATCTAAGCATCACTAATCTCGTGATTCTGAAACTTCTAAACCTAGACCTAGAAAAAGAGGCAACTCACAGAACAGCCAGACATTCAGAGACAGAAGTTTCCTCCCTTTCCACTGTAGGCAGAGCATGTCACAGTTTGCAGCTCACAGAAGCTCACATCCATTGAACACCTACGGGGTCGGGGGTGGGGAGGACTGTCCTGAGCGCTCCAAGTGAACAAAGTCTGCTTCCACCAACCCTCCAAAGTAGGTGCCACCATTATTCCCATTTCACAGATGAGAAAACTGAGGGCCAGAGAGGGTGAGTGACTTGCCCGAGATCACACAGCTGAGAAAATTCCAACCCAGGTCCTATGAAACCTGCACCCCTAACCATCACATACACTGCCCTGCACACTGTAAGGTACATTTGCATCTATTAACCTCTCAGCAGTCTGGAGGGTGGGAGGTGGGGTACAAGGTAAGGACACGGTCCTGGCTTTACAAGGGAGCGACCCATAGCTCGGAGAGGTAAGCTGACTTGTCCAAAGGCACACAGCTTAGAGGGGCCTAGTTGGGTCTCCTGGTTCCTTATGTCCGTGTCCCACTACCTTCTCCTCCCCTCGCTGTCCCCAGCCACTGACCCCTCCAGACCTGCCAGCTGAGTCTGGCTCCCCAAACCCGAAGGGAGAAGTCCCAGGTGGCCACCCTAAGACTTGGACCCTCCAGCCCCCCGGGGCACCCCCAGGAGCCCCTGCAGGGCCCCAGTGAGGGGCGGGGTGCCTGTGCTGGGCACCACGGAGGCCTCCAGCATCAGGGGCACTGGCAAGAGCAGATTTATGAGCAGGGCTATTTTATATATACTCCACAGCTGCTGCTGTAAACCCTGAACTGGCCCGGGAAGGGGGGAGAGCAGCTGTGGGGGGAGCTCCCAGGCCCTGGAGCCAGGGCCAGATCCTTCCTGCTATTTCTGAGAAGGCAGAGGAGCCCTGAAATGGAAACCTCCTGGGAAAAGGGCAAACCCCTGCCCCACTTCAGACAGGCCCGGTCCTTCCCCCACACCAGACGAAGAGCTGGATGAAGCAGCCCAGAGCTGGACACAGCACCAGGCTGCCCACCAGGAGCCTGATTCTCACCAGCTCTGGACGCGTCCCAGCTCCTGTCTGGTCCTCAGATGCCCACTTAAATATCGAGGGGCTGGGCTCAGTTAGGGGTTCTGACCTGTAGAGATTCCCTAAGGTCATTTAGCTCAAGCATTCCCACTATTTAAGGTTCTCTGTTCCAACTACTTACTGGCTGTGTGACTTTGGACAAGTTACTTGACCTCTCCGGTTCTCTGTTTTTCTCACCTGTAAAATGAGGTGAAATAATGACCATCTCATTAACAAGGGTGTGAGAAAGAAATAACATAACATCAGTAGCTTGCAGCAGGTTTGTTTGTAATAGCCCAAAACTGGAAACCACCCACATGGCCACCAGCAGGTGAACCGATAAACTAATTGTAATGTAGCCACACAAGGGAATACTACCCAGCAATAACACAGAGTGAAATATTGATACAAACAATAACATAAATAAGTCTCAAAATATGAATGCTGAGTGAAAGAAGCCAGGCCTAAAGAATACACACTGTATGGTACCATTCAGGTAAAATTCCAGAAAATAAAAATGAATCGCAGTTATGGAAAGCAGATTACCAGTTGTCTGGGGATGAAGGGTGGGGACGGAGAGGAGCAGGAAGGAGGCTTTGCAAGGGGCACAAACAATCTTCATGGTGATGGCTTTATGAGTGTACACGTATGTCAATTACCATGTTGTACACTCAAATGTGCGCATCGAGTGTGCGTCCATTATGCCTCAGCAAACCTACAGACTGTCACTCCCCAGACATGCGTGATGGCCCGTTTGCAAATGGCAGCTCTTCCCGGTATTAATCACGTGGTTGCACCCGGATGATTCTTTGTGGAATTCATCTTTTCCACCCGCACACAGCCTCAGCTCTGTTTTGCTAATGGTGTGTCCCCAGTACATGGCACTTAGTAGGTGCTCATTAAATAGTTGTGATTGGCAAACGAAGGGTCAATGGCCCTGCTGCTTGCTCCTGGGCCACCTTGGAATTCAGCAGGTGAACTAACCCCAAGCAGGGCAGACTCAAGGATTCCAAGCTCCTATAAATGAGAAACAGGCAGGCTGGTCCCACAGCTCTGGGCAGTCACTGTCTGTACCCCAGAGGGACGAGGTGGGGTCAAAACAAGGAAGTGGGACCCGTGATGAAATGCAGTGCACATCTGACCCCCACCCTGCTATCAGGAGAGGGGTTGGGGCCACACACACGGTGGTGAGGAAAGCGTGGAGAGGGTTACGTGTGGTTGCGGACGGGCTGGTGCATGGACCTGCGTGCACGCACGGAGCACCTGCTGTGTGCCGGCACCATGCTGAGTGCTGGGCAGACGGCAGTGCACAGCGCCCTGGGCCCCTTTCCTCACGGGCTTGGCATCCTGGCGCTGACAGGTGTCCAGTGGTAACAGGGCGACAGTTGTCCAGCCCATCCTGCAGGCACTCTGATTTAATTGGTCTGGTTGGGGTCTGGGAGTCAGGATTTTTTTTTTTTAGAGAGAGAGGGGAAGGGGGAGAGAAAAAGAGGGCAAGATACACTAATGTGCAAAAGAAGCATGACTGCCTTCTGGACCTGTAACCCAAGCACGTGCCCTGACTGGGAATCGAACCGGCGACCTTTCAGCATGTGGGATGGTGCCCAACCAACCAAGCCACACCCGCTTTGGCCAGGAGTAAGGACTTTTTTTAAAGCTCCCAGGCCATCCCATTGTGCAGGTGGGGACCCCTTCCAGGTGGAGTAGGACCATCTCTGTATACACAACGAAATTGTGGCCCAGGGAAGTGAGGTGACTTCCCCAAGGCCACACAGCCAGGAAAGGGCGGAGTTGGCACTGACCCAGGTGTCTCACTGCAGGGCCCATCTACCTTAGCCACCCCAGAGGGCAGAAACTGAGGTACCCAGGGCAGAGCACGGGACGTGTGAGCTCCGCCCCTCCTGCTCTCGCCCTGGCCAGGACCCCCAGCCAGCGAACACCCAGCCCCTAATGCTGACCAGAGTTGGGCAGGACACGGGGAAGGGGGCTCTTCAGCACCACACCCCCACCACACATCCCTAGAAGCCCCCATGCCCACATTGAGCTGGAGCCCCTGTCTCAGTGTGGTTTTGCTCTCTCCCCCGCCTTTATGGCGACAGCCGGCCTGGCCCTGGGACAGCTGCCCTGGCCGGGGGCAGCTGTGCAGTTTTACAAGCCCTGGGACAGTGGGGGCCTGTTCAGCCCCTGGCAGGTCCCCGGATCCCTAGATACAGGGAACCCGTCACCCCTACCCTCAAGCCCCACAGTCTCCCCTGGTCCAACCACAGACACAGCCACACATGCCCCCCCAACCACTGTCCCCTCCGTGGCTCACTCCCCTCCAGTGCCCAGACAGATGAGTGCCCATAAAAGGCTCCTCCCGGGTAATTCTACTGCAGATCGGAGGGGCCTTATGCAGCAGTGGGGCTCAGCTCTCCCCTCCCCCAAAGACTTCACTCCTTCTTTCACTCATTCATTTAGAAAAAAGCAGCAGAGCCCAGCGTGGAACTCAGACTCAGGAGTCAGACGCAAGGCTGGAGTCCCGGTTGTGTGACCAGGGCAACTGACTTCACCTCTCTGGGCCTGTTTTTCCATCGGTGACACTGGGAATAATAATAGTGCCCGCCTCTATGGGAGTCTCAAAGAGTTAATGATGTTCAGTGCTTCGAGCAGTGCCTGGCACATAGCAGGTGCTCATTGACTGTGGGCAGTCATTATTATCACAGGGGAGGAGGGACTATCAGGGAGGGCTCCCCGGAGGAGGGACATCTAGGCCAGAAGCTAAAGAGTGAGAGGGAGTTAGCAAGGCAAGGAAGGGGTGGAATAGTGTTAAAGGCAGAAGGAATAGTAGCTTTAAAAGCTCAGAGGTGAGGAAGAGGCGGACTCCTGCCCTGGAGCTCAGACCACAGTTCCAAGGGACACCGGCTGTGGTAAGGGCCCACACTCTGTGTCCTCCAGAGGGCCCAGGGGAGCATCAGTGGGGAGCCACTGACCAGGGAACGGCTGCTGGGGAAATGCACCCCTGCCTACCCCGGAATCTCCAATGCCTGCTCCTGTCTTCCTTGGGTTTCCCAGTCCTGGGGAAGTGTAATGCCCTTCCCAACCACAGCCTCACAGGAGCTCAGGAGCCAGCAGAGAGCTTGTCACACCCAGAGAAGTTGAGTGGCCACATCAGAGCCACACAGTGTCCGGGTGTTCAGTGTGGGCATTCGATTCTCCCTATGTTCTTGGGCGGGAGCTGGTCTGGGCTCTGAGGGGGAGGGCCCTTCCCCACTGAGCAAGACAGAGGCCATTGTGTGTTGTGAAACCCAAACCCCGGCCCCCTCCGGATGGACTTGGGGTCAAAGGAGGAGAGGGGTGGCAGGGGGGTGGCCTCCCTGCCCCCATCACCTCGGGGATCCAGCACGCACTGGGCCCAGCCACATCTGGATTCCAGCTGGCAGCTCCGGGGCAGCAGGGGGGCAGTGGCCGCAGAAACTTGCCATCAAAGGCAAGGAGGGGCCTGCGGGTGAGGAGACAAAGGCCAGAGCTGCCTCCAGCCCCAGTGCTCACGAGGGAGTGGGTGCAGCGACCCGCCCCGTCCTCAGCCACCCTGCAGGGGCACAGGACCTGAAGCCTCAGCTGGGAGCCCCTCCACTGCCATGGCTCCTCGGGGACACAGGGAGTGGGTGGCTCCCCTGTGGCCACAGTGAGTAGCAGAGCCACCATGGACCGTGGTGTGGCTGCCACAAGTCAGGGCTGGGGCCGTCTTGGGGGCACAAGTTACCACCCCCACTCCCCTGAGACACCCGTCTTTTCTCCTGATTCCGCTGCTAGGGCCTGGATGACGTGTTTCCCCCAGAAAGCTGCCCCACCCCCATGGAACAGCCCAGGGGAAATGCCCCCATCTCCCAGGGGGCTTGCTCCCCCTTCGGAAAACCAGTGAGACTCAGGACAGGATAGAGGTTTATTGTGCTGGTTCCTTACAGCTCAGCACCCAGGGAGCTGCGCAGAGGCAGGGATGTGGCCCCCAATGGAAGGATGGGGAGGAGCACCCTCCAGGGCCTCCCCAAGTCAGGACGGAGCTCAGGCTCCCTGGTCGAGGACTAAAGAATGCTGGGGACACAGGCTGCCGGACAACAGTGTGGGAGCAGAGGAGGGGGGCTGGTGCCCCGCTGCTCCAGGGCTGCTCCAGGCCGGGCGTCAGAAACCCTGCCCCACCCCCTCAGGCTCCCCCAGAGTACACTGTCCCCATGCTGGCCCCGGGCTCCCAGGCTGCTTGGAGAGTCTGACCAAAAGCTGCAATTCACTCACCCCATCCCCACCGCCTCAGTGGGATGAGAGGCAGCACTTAAGGGGGCCCGGCCCCTCACAGCCTGCACCCCAGACCCAGGAGACACTGAGGGGCACCTTCGGGAGAGCAATACTTTCCAAAGTGTGCTCTGAGGCATTTTACACTGTAGCTGCTTAAAAAAAAAAAAAAAGTACTGCACAGTCAAAAGCAGTTGGGGAAAGGCTAAGTGAAACCAGATTCCACAGGCCCTTTGCTGCAGGACGTGTGAGCGCCCTGGGGCGCTCTGGGGGCAGGGAGCGGGGAGTTGAGAAGCGGTGCTTCTGCACCTCTTGGACTCCAAAATCTTTTTTTTCCACAGGGCACCCCAGGGAACCCAGTTTGGGAAATGCTCATGGAAGGCCCTGTCCTGAGGGATGCGGGGCCCCTTGCAGAAGCTTCCTGGTGAATCAGGCCCACTTCCGCATCCCCACTGACGGCACTGGCCCCGGGCGCTTCTGTGTCTCCCACTTCAAGTCTTCCAGAGCTGCTCGTTCATCTGCTTTCCTTCGCTACCTTGGTGAAAAGCGCTGCTGCCGGAGCTGCCAGGAGGGACCCGTGAAGCCTGTTTCTTAATGGACAGGGCTGGATCGGGGCACCCCCCACCCCCGCCCTGCCACCCCGCCCCCCCCAGAGGAGCTGTGTTTGGGGAAGTAGCCCTTTGCGGCTGTAGGGGCAAATGTTCTGGAACTTGGTGAGACTCCTGGGGTGGATGGGAGACCAGCATCTCTGCCCGCTGTAGGATCAGGACACGCTGGGATTTGCAGCTGGGGGTGGGCAAGGAGGGGGCTTCAGGGAGCATTAAGGGCCTTTCTATGCCCAAGGAGGGGACCCCCAGGGGTCGAACAGTCAGGGCCACAGCTCTGGGGGCCTGTTAGACGCTAGGGGTGGCACTGCCACAAGCGCAGGGGCTTTCTGGGGGGCCAGCTGGGTCCCCAGCTTCCTGCGCTAATGAGGGGGCCGCTTCTGGCTCCCCGGGGCCCTCGCTGGCCCCCGCGGCCCCCTCTGCCGGCACTGAGCATAGCGCCTCCTCCAGCACCTGTGGTGTCTCCGCTGGGGCCCCACAGCCCTGGGCCTCCACGTGCTCCTCCTGGCCGCCCGCCTCCTCTTCCTCTGACTTGCCCTCTGCCATCCTGGCTCCGTCTCCGCTGCTCGGGGCCGCCCTAGTGGGAGACTTGAGGTTCTGGGTGGCGGCGAGGATGTCCGCCTGGAGCTGCTGGGAGGAATCCAGGGCCTCCTCGGGCCGGCCATCGGGAGCCCTGTCAGGGACCTCGCTGAAGGCCTGGGGTCCCCCGGCCCGGTCCCTCTGGTCTACATACTTCTTCTTGGGGAAGGACGAGGGGTAGTAGGCCGAGGCCTTGTGCTTCTGGCGGGTGATGAGGGCGGCACAGACAATGAACATGACCAGGAACACCAGGGAGCCCACCACGGCGATGAGCATCACGTACTGGCGGAAGAAGTCCACGATGCCGTCCAGGAAGTTGGTGGGCGGCTTGGGGCCTGCCAGGAGCGTGGGCTGGGGCCCTGCCAACGTGGGGCCGAGGGCCGGGGTCTGGGGCGGCGGGAGGCTTGGCGAGGAGGCCGAAGAGCCGTCAGCTTCCCCGCTGCCCCCCAGGTCCTCTGGGAAGGTGTCCTGCAGGGGCACAGAGTGGACCACCGCAGGCAGAACCCTCGGGAGCAGCAGCAGAGACACAAGGAGGCTGGAGGCCGTGGCAGAAAGCATGTTGCCCGGGACCTACGAGGAAGTGAGGGAGGAGACAGGTCAGGGAGGGACTCCAGGGTCTCAGGGGACCCCAAGGAGGTGCAGGAAACACACAACGTATTCTAGCAAGTCGGCCCCCTGCCCCAGGCCTGAGCCTCCCCCCGACAATGGACCCCCGTGCCTTCATGGGTGGGATTCACGCCTCCACCATCCACGGCACTCTGAGGCCCTAGAGAGCAGGGGCTGGCTCTTGTTCACCTGGCACCCTCAGGTAAGCAGTAAGGGCTCCATACATGTATCTTGACCGACTTGACTGAATTAATAATAATCAGTTACCCTTTTCCTGCTTGCAATGTGCCAGGTACTATTTTAAGTTTTTTACATGGAATTTCTCATTGAATCTTGAAAGCCGCCCAGTGGGGGGAGGTCCTATTATTGGCCCCACTTTCCAGGTATGGAAACTGAAGCTCAGGGATTCAGTGACTTGCCGAGAAACAGCAGGCTTTGAAGATGGTGGGGCTGAATAAGTGAGAAACTGAGTCACTGTCAGCTGAACCACCTCCTCTGTGGAGCCTCCCCAGCAGCCCCCAGCCTCTCTGTGGTCCCCTTCCCTTCTCCAGAAGATTTGGAGGTCTCGAAGCCCACCCATTTTCTAAGGCCCGCAGAGGCCCACCTGCGAGGAGCATGCTGGGGGCGTCTGCCCCATGGCTGACCTCGCCTCAAGGCCCAAAGCAGGACCTGGAGGCCGAGGGGCCCCACTCCCAGGCCTGAGAGCCCATGGGAGCCCGAGCCCCACCACCAAATGGGACCAGCTGCACCCTGCCCCCCCGTCAGAAAGCTGCTCCCAGCGTGAACCCCCAGACCCGACCCGGCCCAGACAGCAGGCTGACCAATAAACTCACGGCCCAGGTTCACGGCGGAGCCTGGCTTCTAGAACGTGAACCCTCCTGGCCAGTCTGAGTGGGCCTCGGCGCTCTGATGAACCCAAGGACCCCTTCCTGTGCCCCCAGGTCATCCCCTGAGAACCCCGCCCTGACCCAAGGGAGGGCCCCGGACCCTGACAACTGCGCGGGGACAGGGGGCCCCTGAGACAGAAAGGCTTAGGGTCCCCTGTCTGAGGCCCTCTCTCAGGGGACTGAGATGGGGAGACTGAGGCCCAGAGAAGGCAAGGGGCAGGCCCAAAGCCACACGGCAGGTTCTGGGCTGGAGAAGGAGGCCAGGTGTCCAGCACGTCGACAGCAGTTGCCCCTGAGTGCCTCGGCCCAAAGCCCTGCTGCGTGAAACGGGCAACTCTGGGGACCAGGGGGCTGAGGTAGGAGTGGGGCTGGGCCATTGAGTGACTTCTTCCAAGTGCCCCAGGGCCTCCCACCCAAAGTGCCACGGATTGAAATGAACCGTACCGACATGCATTCGGACAAACGGGCTCAGATGGCAAGAACAAAAGATAATTCAGGACATAAAAAGAGGCAACACCACTCAGGGTTTCTTTTTTTTTTTTTAAACCTTCACCCAAGGATATATTTTTATTGATTTGAGAGAGAGAGAGACAGAGAGGCAGAGAGAGAGGGAGAGAGAGAGAGAAATATCGATCAGTTGCCTCCTGTGTACTCCCTGACTGGGAACCAAACCCACAACCTCGGTGCGTGCCCCGACCGGGAACCAAACCTGCAACCTTCTGGAGCATGGGATGACGTTCCAACCAACCAAGCCACCTGGCCAGGGCTCAGGGGCTCATTTTTAGTGAGCTGGCCTCTGTCCTTTCATCTCAGGCCACTCATCTAAGCCCCCACCGTGGGTGCCGCCCTGCAGAAGCACCAGCACTGGTGCCATCCTTGTCTGCTTTTCAGATGAGGAACTGAGATTCAGAGACGAACAGTGATTTGCCCACGGACACACAGACAGTAAGTGTCAGAGCTGGGATTTGAACTTTCTTCTGTGTGACGCCAAGAGTTTCTTTCTCTCTCTCTCCCCCTCCCTCCTTCCCTCCCTCCCTTCCTCTCCCTCTTGCCCAGGGCTGGCCTCACCTCCCCTGGTTGATGTCACTTGTCAGCTGGAAAAAAGACTCAAGATGCTACATGAACTGCAGGAGCCTTCCCGGCTCTCCTCTCTCTGGCCCTTGTCAGCAAAGTTTCCACAGACAGCTTTGATCTGGGGGTCTTTGTCTCACCAGTCCCCACCCTGCCTTCTGCCTCCAGTCCAGCCTCAGGAGACACCTTTCATGGTGGCAGCTGAAGGTTCTTACTGAAGGCGGTGACCAGTGGTGGCTGAAGACCAGGGGGCTTTCCCAGGGGGCCGACTGGGAAGTGCCCTGCAGCGGCAGAGTGGCGAGGCCGGGGAGGCCGGGATTCGAGTCCTGGCTCCATCTCGGCCCAGCTCTTTCATCTGGCCCTTCTGGGCCTCGGTCTCCCCATCTGTAAATTGGGGACATCCTGGGGAGGAGATCCCCTGGTCCTGCCTGGCACAGAGTAGCTGCTCACGGAGGAAGCATCTTGCCACCAAAGCCGACAGATGAATCCCCTCACCGGATATGTACATTCGGTCAGCATCTCTCCCCGCCTCCAGCTTTCTTACCTCATTGGGTGAAATCTCTTCAACCCTGCTTGCCGAGGAATCCAGGACCACACGCACACGCACACATGCACACACGCATGCACACACACGTGCAGGCACAGCAGAGAGCTGGACAGAGAAAAGGGCCCCCTGCCCTGCAGCTTTGGGGTGAGAGGACAGAGGTTAAAGAAAGACACCACACAAACAATCTGTGGCTCCTAAAGACAAAGACCCCGACTCTCAGAGACCCCACATCCCATACCCCTCCAATCTCCCCAGAAAATATGCAGGCAAGGTGCAGGAGCTGGCCAGGCCCTGTGGGAGATGGCTGTGTGGCCCTGCGTGGCAAGCCCCTGCTTTCACTGGGCCTCAGTTTCCCCATCTGTAGGATGGGTGCACTAGCTCTGCCCTACCTCCTTTCCCAGACTAACTCAGGGTGCAGAAACTCACAGACAGCTAAGAGCCGGCATCGGGCTACCCCTCTCATTTCTCCCAGAGGCAGCTGGGCTGAGTCGGGTACAGCCTGCCCAGGGTCTCACGGACTGTCCACGTGGGGTCCTGAACAGGGCCCTGAATGGAGAGGCCACTCAGAACGCCCCGCGGGAGGTCCCTTTCTAGCTATGCGTCCTGTGTGTCTTCTCTGGGCCTCGGTTTCCACGTCTGTACAGTGGAGGTAGGGGCCACCTCCCTGGGCTGGTGTCAGGACGAGAAACAGCAGGGCCTGGAGCACAGCGGGCGCCGACTGGTGGGCGCCAGGTGATGGCCAGGACGCCCAGCCTAGGGCAGGGCCCCATCTCACTTGAGGGCGTCATTGTAAAACGTAGCGGCCCCAGGTGAGGTCAGGAATGTGCAGATGATGCAAGATCCACCCCTAAGACCTGGGTACCCCAAGTCCCGAGGCTGAGGGGCTGCAGCAGCGGCTCCACCCCCACCCAGAGACTGGTAGCCGAGGGGGAAGGGCCGCCCGCAAAAACCTGGCTTCAATTAGTGGCCTTGGGGGAGGGGGCCTGGCTGAAGCCCCGCACCCCCTGCTCGGGGCAGCCGAGGACAGGGACCTGGGTCCCTTGGAGGGCAGGCCTGGGGAGGGATGGGGGTCCCCAGGGCTCAAAACACACACACACACACACACACACACACAAAGAGCAGCCACAGCGTGGACACACAGCACAAATCACAGCACACAACACACAGACACAACATCCAGACACCCCAGAGGGCACACACGGCCCACAGCACAGACACCCAGACCACGGACACGCATCAGTCAGTTCCCCAACAACACGTGCACACACGCAGCCCCTGTCACACCTCGGACCCCCCCCATAGGACAGTCTGGGGCCACACCACCCTCCCACTGGAAGCGACCGCCCCGGCATCCACTTTCAAGAACGACACGTCCGCCTAGAACGAGGCCACGGCGGCACCCAGACAGCACTCAGCACGCAGGCCCACCGACGGCGCCCACGCAGTCCACCCCGGCCCTCGGCACAGAGCACACGCACACAGCACACGCACACAGCACACACACACGGCATCCAGCACACCCTCCAAACTCACACGCACTCAGAGACACTCCCCGAGAGCGCTCCCGCTGGCCCGGGTCCCTAAACTGCAAGGCACCCCCAGGCTCCCCAACAGAGAAGGGGACCCCAGGACTCACCAGTCCCTCTGCACACAGGCCTGGTGCTCCCGCCAGGTGGAGCGAGAGAGAGTTGGTGCCCGTGCCCGGCGCTGCTCTGGGCTGGCCGCCCCGCCCTCCTCCCGCCCCCTCCCTCCTCCCTCCCTCTCTGGCTGCGGGGCCAGCTTGATTTCATTAAGGGGTTTGGGGTGGGGACAGGGGGAGGGGTGGGGCCACGCTGGGCCACACACATCCCGCCTTGGCTCCCACCCCAGCAGGCGCCCCCTCCATGCTCCGGGGAAGCCCAGATGGGGCACTTCCTCTCTGACCACGGGTCCCCAGGGTAGGCCGCAGACACAGACAGGGCTGTCCCACAGTGCCCCCCCCCAAAACAGCAAGCTGGGGTCCTACCCTCTTTGCAAAGAAGAGCAGATCAGGAAGGCTCTGAGTCCCCTAGAAGTGAGGAGGAAAGTTCCCGGTCCTTGGTCCCCGCTGTGACGCAGGTTTTCCGGGGCTCAGGGTGCAGAGTGGAAGCCGGAGTGCGTGCGAGGCCCAGCATCAGCAGGGGCCTGATGGAGGGTCCAGGGCTGAGGCAGAACGCAGGTTCTGGCACCCGCTGTGTGGCCCTGGTCAGGCCCTTGCCTCCGCCAGCCTCCACTTCCCCGCCAGCGGGGTGAGCGGGAGGCTTCCTGGGCCCTCTCTGGCTCTGATGGCGGCTGTGGCTGCGTTCTGGATCAGTGGCCACTCTGCCCCAGGGGGTGCGGCCCGCGTGGGGGCTGTGGCCCTAGGGCACAGATGGGGACAGCTGAGGCAGGATGAGTTCCAGGGCTCAACCAGGGGACTGAGGCAGGTCAGTAGCGGCACTGGAACCAGGACCTCTGGCTGGCCTGAGGAATCCAGTGGGTCAGTGGCCCCTGCATCCTTTCTTTCACACGCTCATTCATTCATGCAGCAAAGGAAGGTTCTAGGTGTCCTTTGTGAACTCCTACAGCGCACCAGGCGCCGAGCCAAGCAGGCCTCAAAGGCGAATCAGACTCAGCTCAGCGCCCAGGGAGCTTGAAGACTTCCAGGGAGAAGGACACATACAAAAATTACTCTTCTGCAAAACAGAAACAGGCCTGTGGCAGGAGGGAGGCCAGGCCAAGGGCTCAGAGGCCCCAGAGCAGAGAGAGGCCCACAGAGAGAGAGAGGCAGCGACGTGATCCCAGAGGACTAGGCTGGAAATGAGTGGAGCCTGACCGGGAGGAGGCCTGGAGAGGCAGTCCCGGTGGATGGCCGGCATGCGCAGGGGTGGAGCGGCTGCAGCGGCAACGAGGGCTGAGCCGGTCGGCAGGAGCCGGGCTAGTCTCAGAACATCGTTCACTCAGCCTAAGACAGGGCTTGTTCTGTGCTCCCCCTCTGGGGGCAGAGCAGCTCCCACAAGGAGTATGGGACCCAGAGGCAGATAGACCCAAGTTCAAATCCTGCCTCCACCGTGGCCCGCCCCACACGGAGACTCTGAGGAGGAAGATGGAGGCCTGGTGCATGGGTTTATCATCACTGATGCAACCAATCACCACGCATGTATCGGCTTCAAACAACACACATTTGTTCTCCCACAGTTCTTTTTTTTAAATATATTTTACTGTGATTCTATTACAGTTGTCCCAATTTTTGCCCCTTTGCCCTCCTCTGCCTAGCTCACCCCCACTCCCATAGTCAATCCCCACACTGTGGCCCACGTCCATGGGTCATTCATGCATGTTCTCTGACTGGTCCCTTCCCCTTCTTTCCGCCCTAATCCCCCTCAGTCTGTTCCCTTGCCCCATGCTTGTGGTTCTACCTTCCTCGTTAGTTCATTTTTGTTCATTAAGTGCCTCTTTATAGATGAGATCATATGATATTTGTCTTTGACTAGCTTATTTCACTTAGCACAATACTCTCCAGTTCCATCCATGCTGTCACAAAGGGTAGGAGCTCCTTCTTTCTTTCTGCTGCGTAGTATTCCATTGTGTAAATGCCTCACAGTTTTTTGATCCACTCATCTACTGATGGGCACTTGGACTGTTTCTAGCGCTTGGCTATTGTACATAATGCTGCTGTGAACATTGGGGTGCATAGGTTCTTTTGAATTGGTGTTTTGGCATTCTTAGGGTATAATCCCAGCAGGGGAATCTCTGGGTCAAAAGGCAGTTCCATTTTAAGTTTTTTGAGGTATCTCCATACTGTTTTCCACAGTGGCTGCACCAGTCTGAATTCCCACCAACGGTGCACTAGGGTCCCCTTTTCTCCACATCCTCACCAGCACTTGTTGTTTGTTGATTTATTTATTGATTGATTTTCATTGTCGTTCAGTTACACTTGTCCCCGTTTCCCTCCCCTGCTGCTCTCTCTCCCATGTTCTGGCAGCCAGAAGTCAACAATGGCTAACAGCAAGGTGCTGGTCTCGCTGCATTCATCCCAGCATCCTCAGAGGGAGAAGCTGCCTCTTTGCCTTTTTTCTTTTAAATCCCCACCTGAGGACATATTTTTCATTGCTTTTATTTTTAGTTTTTAAAGATTTTATTTCTTTTTAGAGAGGGGAAGGAAGGGAGAGAGGGAGAGAAACATCAATGTGTGGTTGCCTCTCGAGCACCCCCTACTGGGGACCTGGCGCGAAACCCAGGCATGTGCCCTGACTGGGAATCCAACCGGCGACCCTTTGGTTCACAGGCCGGCGCTCAATCCACAGAGCTACACCAGCCAGGGTCCATTTTTCACTGCTTTTGGAGAGAGAAGAAGGGAGAGAGAGAGAAACATTGATGTATGATAGAAACATCTATTGGTTGCCTCCTGCATGTGCCAGGACCGGGGATCGTATATGCCTGGATCGGGAATCAAAGCCACAACCCTTAAGTTACGGGACGATTCTCCTGCCAACTGAGCCACTCTGGCTAGGGCTGTTTCTTTGCCTTTTTAAGCTTCTAGAAACCACCTGCATTCCTCGGCTCATAGGCTTCTTCCTCTGTCTCACAGCTGGCTGTTGTGGCCTGAATTCTTGTCACCCTGCCACCTCTGGTTCTCTCTTCCAATCCCTCTTCCACTTCTAAGGTCCCTCGGGCTGACATTGGGCCCACCCGGTTCATCAGGGACAATCACCCCATCTAAGAACCTCGATGTAATCCCACCTGCAAATAAGCCCTTTCAGCCATGTAAGGTGACATATTCACATTCGCAGGTTCCAGGGACTGGGATGTGGACCTCTCGGTGACCTACCGAGTTCCGACAGCATGGTGAGGATCAGAGCCCTTTCTTCCTCGCCAGCCCCCAGGTCTTACCTGGAAGTGAAACTACCAGGCCAGTGACCCTCACAAGCGCTGCCCCACACAAGCGCTGTCAGACTGTGTCAGCGTGCACACCCACACACGAAGACACACACACCCTCCTTCAGCCAACCCATAGTCCCAACCCGAAAGCTGAGGCCAGAATAGCAAGGACATCATCAGTCCTCGATGGAAGCAAAAAGGACCCGGGAGCACCAGCCCCAGCTCACTCATCACTGAGGGTGGTGGGACTGATCGCTGCCCCTCCCTGGGCTGCCACTGAATGCCAGCACGAAGCTTCCAACATGCTGACATTCTACATTTTCTTCATTCTGTGATCATTTATTACAGCATTTACCTTACACCCAGCCCAGAGGCAGAGTTTATAGAGTAGAGGGGAGACCTGCTGTAAGGAAGGAAACAAACAAGTGAAATCTAACTGCAAATTGGGCTAAGAGTTGGGATGAGACCGTTCAGGAGCTGAGGGAGGCTAGTCTTGGCGGGGGCTGGTTTGGTCCTGAAGGTCATGGAGGCCTCCATGAGGAAGTGATTGTAGAGCTGAAGAAGAGGAGGAGGTATTTAGGAAGGCAGCGATGCAAGAGGATCCCCAGTGGTGAGAACAGCACGTGCAAAGGCCCGGAGGTAGATGGGAACCCAGCAACTTCAGAATGGCTCCTAAAGATTATTATTGATGAATCAGATCTGCGGGGACTAGAAACTTTGCTCATTTTGTGTACTATCTTACCCCCAGCATCTAAGACAGTGCCTAGAACACAGTAGGTGCTCAGTAAATGCTTGTTGATGTGTCAATGGCCACTCTGACCTCTACTCTTGCATTCCCGCATTTTGACAACTAATACTCTGAGATTTTGCTCTAGCCACTCCTGTCCTCTCCTAGTGTCTCACATCCCACATTCCCTGGTCCCAGGACCTGCTCCGGGGCCCAGCGGGATGATCCCCATGGCCTGAACTGCCAGGGCTCCAAGAGGGCACAGGCAGGCCTGTGGCAGGCAGCGGGCTGGGCCACCCGTTTGCAACCTGTAATTTCGGAGGCACAGAGCAGCGGGCCCTCTGCCCAGCCTTCAGACCTCGCCCTGTGCCCAACATGCAATTAGCAGCGGTGACCCCCGCCCTGCTGAGCAGCCACAGCCGAGGAGACAGGGAGGGCGAGGGCCAAACCCACCCTCCTCAAGCCTCGGCCAGGGTCCTCCCCCGTTGAGCCCGGGGCGGGTGCCTGGTTCACCACAGCCCCCAGCTGCAGCCTCTCGTGTGCTCAGAGGCCCCTCTAATTACGCAGCTCCTGGGGCCACTGGGGCCCGCGCTCTGGGAAAAAAATAGTCCAAGCCTTTCATGTGGCCCGAGAGGCGGGGGGCTGCAGCCCCATAGGCCTGGCCTTCAGAGGGACACGCGGGGAGCAGCCTCCTGTTGGGTGCTCCAGGGAGGCAGGGTGGGCTTCACCCAGGCAGGGCAGAGCTCCAGGTGTGCTGTGAAACCTCCTGAGCCTCTGTTTCCCCATCTGTAAACGTGAGATGCTCACTTATTTCTCAGCTCTTCCCCAGCTGTCAGGCTCAGAGAAAGCTGTGAATGAGACAGGCCACACCTTTGCACAGGCTGTTCCCTCTGCCTGCAGCACCACCCTCCGCGTTCCCCACACCTAGCCTGACCACCTCCCTGCACATCTTATGGCTCGGTCATCACCACCTCCAGGAAGCCCTCCCTGAACCCCAGTCTCTGGGGAGAGAGATCAGTGGCCTCCTCTAAGTTCCTGAACCCAGACTCCATACTCAGAGCGCTGAGCAGATGGGGCTGTAAGGGCCTGTGTGCACATGTCTCTACACTCTCCACTTCTCGGGCCCAGAATCGGGGACTTCTCTATGTATCCCTAGCGCCAGTGCCTGGAACATAGCAGATGCTCGATAAATTTCCCCCACTGGCCGAAGGACCCTAGACCAACCTGCCCGTGTCACAGCTTGGGAAACAAAGCCCTAGGGAGGGGATGCACCGACCTTACTTGCTCTGCACCAGCTCCTGCCTCAGGGGCCTCCTTGCAGCGGAGACAGATGAGAAGCAAGTCAATGGCAAATTGGGAAGATAATCCAGTGCTGCGAAATGCTATCAAGGAGGTGAAAAGGAGGAGGAGAGGGGGAGTAGCTTTAGAGGGGGTGGGGGCGGTATTTTAGAATTGCAGTCAGGGACGTCCTCTCTGTAAAGGCATCTGAACGAATACCTGCAGAATAAGGGGAATCCTGCAAGGAGCAGGACCAATAGCTTCCCAGGCCGAGGAATCAGCACGTGCAAAGGCCCTGAGGTGGGGAAGGGCTTGGTGTCGGCCTCCTCTGGGGAAAAGAAACTGGGTGTGATGCGTTCTTGCCAGGGAGCAGTCAGAGCTTGGAAATGCGGAGCGTCAGCTCCTGGTTCTGCCCCGCAGGCACTGTGTGCCCAGGGCCTCAGTTTCCCTTCCTCATAGCCCCACCCCCACCCCCGCACCAACTACCGGATGCTCGCCCACTGCTGATGGCAGAGAGAACAACCAGTGGCTTGGGAGCCCGGAGCACAGTCGGGCAGGTTGTGTAGCATTAACCTGCTGTTTCCCGGGTGACCCGGCAACCTGACTCCTAGGTCTGCTTACCCAAGGGAAGTGAAAACGCACAGCTACCCAAAATGAAGACGTGCGTGGTTGCTTCATCCACCACAGGGGAAAAAAAAAAAAAAAAAAAACTGGCAACAACTCAAATGACCACTGCAGAAGACCAGATGGGCAGACCGTGGTGCGTCCGCCTGGTGGGACACTTCTCAGCGGTGACAGGAAGAGACGCAGCCGCTGGGGCGAATCCTGCAGGCTACCAAGCGGAAGAACCAGACCCAAAGAGACACTCTCCCTGGGGGGAGTCCAGCTACGCAGTTCTAGAACAAAGGCAAATCAAAGCTCTGGGGACAGAAGTGCAAAAAGCAGCCGCCCATGGTGGGCGTTGACCAGAAGGAGGCGCAAGGGGGCCTCTGGGGCGGGAAGCCTGGGGTACCTGCACCCGGGGGTGGTGACCTGGGCTCGTGCAGAAACCAAGGTGCACACTTCAGATATGTGCGCTTCCACAGGCTGGGACCAAACGTTCTCACAAAAATAAAGAAAGAAAGAACCCTGCATCCCTCTCTTTTGGGGGCTGTGGGGGGCACCGAGCTGATAGGGTCTCTGCCTTCCTGTGGCAGAAGCAGCGGCCGTCCAGCTGCGCGCGGCCTTGTGAACGCTCACATTCCCCAGGGCCTGTGCGGCGGCGGCTTCAGCAGCCCCAGTGGAAGCCCCCGGGGAGGGCGGGAGTGTAGTCACGCACCACCCCACCGCAGACCTGGCCTCGTCTCCTGCCCTGCCCATGCACCCCTGCCTGCGCACCCCTGCCCCCGGGGCCCCCACGGACCACCTCTCTTACTCCACCTCCACCCCCACCAAGAGAAGGAATTGAGAGGATGCTCCTGAACTTCCTTTGCATGTCTGTTGGCAAAAGGGGGGTCTCTCCCCATCTTTGAGGAGGGGGGCTGCCCAGGAGTGAGAAATGGGGAGGGACTGGAGCTGAACTTCAGGGTCCTAAGTCCCCTGAACACTTGGTATGCCCCTCACATCTCTCCTGCTCTTCCTTCTCATGCTACACGGAGACCTTCTGTCTCACCTTTTCTCCTCCCCTTTCCCCTTCTCCTGCCCCCTCCCTCATTCCCTCTTCTACCTTTTCCTCCCTCCTGCCCCTCCCCGCCCCCGGCAAGGAAGACGATTACAAGGACAACTTGACAATGTGTGTATGACGTGGCCGATGGTGGCAGGGGCACAGAGAAAAGCCAGGCAGGGGAAGGGTGGCATTGGAGCAAAGGGCAGACGGACTGAGACAGGGGTCAGGGAGGTGTGAGAGGAAGAGCTTTGCAGGCGCAGGCGCCGTGCGAAGTCCTGGGGACGGGGGTAGGGCCTGCTCCTTCCCAGGAGGGGAGAAGAAGCATGTCCGGTGTGGCTGGAACCCAGTGATCGAGGGGAGAGCAGGAGGAGGTGAGGTCGGGGCCTCTGCGAACGCCGCAGGGGGTTTGCCTTTTCCCGGGAGTGACGAAGGCCGGCCGCGGTCCCGCATCTGCGAAACCCTTCACCAGGTTCCCTCTCCTTGCATCAAGCCCTGTCCTCTATGCCCAGCGCCTCCTCACCCCCGCCCCCCCAACATCCACCCTTTCTCTCCAGGGCCCTGACCAGAGACAGCTCTCGGTCTGGTCCCTGGAGAGAGGAAGGGGCTCCACGTGAGGCTCCCCAGAAGGCCACACAGATCCCCAGCCCAGACTACCAGCTTCGGACGCAGCAAAGACCAGGAACCGGGCTCCTGGGCGCTACCAATGAACGCTCTTCTTGGTGTGAATCGGCCTTCTGCACCTGGGCCAGGGGCCGCCTCACAGCGATGGTCTTCCCGACACCCAGATCCACCCACTGCAGGGGAAAGGGCCACATGGAGGTGACAGCAAGGAGGTTCAGCGCTCCCAGGAGAAACCAGGCTCACGTGCCCTCCAGGGAGCTCTGGGTTCTGCTGCTGTGGAGCTGCGTGACCTTGGGCTAAGTTACTCAGTCACTCTGGGCCTTAGTTTTCTCATCTGTTAAATGGGGGTAATAATTACACCCCTATCCCTGGATCACTGTGAGAAGACAATGAGCCTTGGCACCTGGCACTAAATAACAATAACAATAATAATAAAAACAGCAACACAAGTGACATCTGGGACTGAGCCTCTGTCACACCATCTGGAAAGAGCACACGCAAACGCCTGGCATGGAGCAGGCGCTCCCTAAGGGTACTAGATGGAAAGCGGGTAGAGCAATTAGCAACCCCAGCACCACCCACCAACAGGTCAGTCTGCGTTCAGGGAGCGGCGCCCCAGGCCTAGGGGGAGTGTGCGTGCCTGGGGCTTGCCTCCACCACCATTGCCCCCACCCCCGGCACCCCCCGCCAGCCCCCCAGCACCCGCCACGCAGCAGCCGGGGCTCCTGCATGTGCACAGTGGCTGAGTCCCGCCTCCTGAGACAGGACTCACGTGGGTGCCGGCTGGGGGGTTGGGCCCCAACAGCTGGAAACATCTGGTTTGAATTGTCGGTTGGAAGCACCAGCCAGGCAGCCAAGGAATTTGTGAGCTAATTTTAGGCTAAAAGACAGAGAGCTCAGCAGGGCTGGCTCCCCACACCACAGGGGCGGGGCTCGGAGGCGTGCGGAGTGGAGCCTCTGCGGCGCCCCTCAGCGGGTCCCTGCCTGCCCCACGTAGCCAGGAGCTGTCTCTCCCAAGATGGGCACCCACTGGGCAGCTACAGTGTGCCGGCCACTGGAAGGAGGGTGCTTGTTCCACCCTCCCACAGCCCCAGGAAGAGCGAGGACGCTGCTCCCCATTTCACAGGTGTGGGGGCTAGCAGGTGGAGTGGGGGTTTGAACCAGGTCTGCCCCACGCCAAGCCTTAAACGGAAGGTCCCCTTGAGCTCCAACCCTGGCACGTAGATTTTGTCGGTCCCATGCCCTCGGAAAGCCTCCCTCGCACGTGTTCATCCAGTCCGTGTTTCCTGAGCCTACAGTGCGCCAGGCCCTGTGCGGGGGACAACGGGAGAGTGCACACGGGGACAGAGTGTATCCACAGCGTCGCTGCAGACAGTCGCCAGGGGAGAGTTGTAAAGGGTGACTGGGCAGGGCTGCAGAGGGGGACTCTCTGAGGGAGTGACATTCAAGCAGAGACCCCAGGGATGAGAAGATGCCGGCCATGCAGACATCTGGGAAGAGAGGACCAGGCAGAAGGAACAGCGAGTGCGAAAGTCCTGGGGCAGGAGCACGTGGAGAGGACCAAGCAAGAAGGCCCACGGGGCCAGAGCAGAGTGCAAGTGAGAGGTGACGGGAGCTTCCCTTCACTCATCCAACCAACTCATTTGCCAACCAGAGACTCGGGGGTCTGAGCGGGGCAGGAGTCGGGGGCCAGAAGCTCTGGCTGGCAGGATGAAGGGACCCCTGTCCTATTGCACCTACACATTTGCTGAGGCACTGCTGAAACTCGGGGGGAAATCGCTAGAAGCCTGTCCCTCTTGGGGGCCCGAAGGCTAGATGTGAGTCAGGACGACAGCGTTTCCTGAAAGATCTCCTCCTCCTGGAGAGCAGGGCGCAGTCCAAAGGCTGAGGCTGGGGCGGTGTGTGGCTCCCCTGCATGCGGGCCACCCCCCACCCCCACAGTGTCCACGAGCCTGGGACAGAGGACTGTGTTGGCGCCACCTCGGTGCCCTGCCCTCCAGCCACAGGGTCCTCCTTCTCTCCTCCTCTCTCGGCCAAAGCAGCACGTCTGTCCCGCTATGAGGCTCAGTGGCGGCATCTTGGTTCGGAGGGTGCCAGCTCTGCAGGGCTCTGGGTGGCAAGAGCTGGCGTGGCTATGGTTACAGCCTTCTGCCCACCGAGAGGACAGACACTCCACAACCAAGTCCATGGCCACACAGAAGCCGCTCTGGGTTTCCAGAAAGCTTTGAGGAAGGGACCTCCGTGGGGCTCTCAGTGCTGAGCGGGGAGAACAGGGCCGCTGACGTGTGGGACCCGGTGCCTCTCTGACGTGGGGGGCTATCCTGTGCACTCTGGGGTGTTTAGCAGCACCCCCACCATCCACTAGAAGCCCGAGCCCTCCCCGCAGCAGGGACGACCAGAAGCATCTCCGCACATTGCCGACCGTCCCTCCGGGGGCCCAACCCCCCTCCCAGGGGAGGACCACCAGCTCAGAGCTCTCTTGTGTGGACATTACTAACCATAGGAAGGTGGCTCTACTCACCAGCTGGGGAGGCCAGGGACCCCCAGATTTCCTAACACTCATGGTTTTGTTCTGGCCGTGGAGGAGCACTAGGAGAAGACGGGACAGTTGAAGGGAGCAATCCTACACATGGTAGCTGACCTCTCAACTGTTCAGTGTACTTCCTTCCAGTCTTTTTTTGGCATTTGGTTGTCCTTATACTGTGGCTCTGACTGGTTGAGCACTCGGCCCTGTGCCAGGCCCTGGGCCAGGAGTTTTCTGTGCCTTGTCTCGTTACTCCTGCCAACACCCCTCCGAAGCAACATTGTTATGATCCCATTTCACGGAGGAGGAAACTGAGGCAGAGTTCACTTAGCATTACACGGTGGCACTCCTCCACGTTCCCCTTGAAAAACACCATTTTCCACTGAGGGACCCTCTGTGAGAGGCTGGGTGGGCTGCGTCTCCCAAAGCCCAGCAATCAGGGCCCTGCCCACCTGTGCCCGCCAAGGTGGGGGGCAGAGTGGCCTGTAGTACGGCACGTCCTCAAGGTCAATCCTGTTTGGACCCCGAATTCACACGTGGTGCCTCACACACAGAGGTTTTGATCCTTCCCGATTATCTCTCGATTCTGCACTTTCTTTGCACCCCGACTCTGGCCTGGCCCCCCTTCCTCACGTGGCCTCACCCTCCTCCCTGCAGCCACCCAGGCCTGGTCTGCACCCCAAACGCACCTCCTGCTCTCCACGCTCTTCTCGATGCCTCGAACATCCTTCTCTCTGCATCTTCCCTCCCAAGTCATCACCTCGGCATCTTTCAAGTCTCAAACCTTCTCCCGGCTCCTGCGCACCCCACCCCCAAGGTCTGGTCACATCACAGACGCTCTGAGCCCCCAGCCCCTCTCCTCTGGACTCTGGGCCCAGCAACAACCTGGGTGATCACGCACTTCATCTCTCTCTCCCTTTAGACTCATGAGCTCCCGAAAGGGCATTACCAGTCCTGATCTGCTCTCCTGGCATCCGCGGACCTAGCATGGGGCCTGGCACAGTGCGGAAATGCTGCAGCCATCGAGTTACGGGCTTGGCTGAGTGCCAGCGGGGGTGGGACATGGAGGATGAGTTTGGGGAACCTGTGCCCAGATCAGCGGCTGAATGAACCAGCCTCGGGACTGGCAGCCCGAGCTCAGAAAACAAAGGGACCTGGAATAAACTTAGCATGCCACCCCCACCCCACTTCCTGTCTACCCGCCTTCCTTCCCTGTCATCAGAGCTGAAGTCAGCAAAGTCTGCTTGCTTAGCAGTGTGTCCTGGTGGAGCGAGCATCCAGCTTTCTGCACCTCAGCTCCCCTGCAGTACAGTGGGATAATTATTGCACCATGTCACAGGGTTTTCGTGAGGCCGAATGAGGTCATCCAGATAAACTGTTCGGCACAGGGCCGGGCATGCGGTCACCGCCCAGTGAAGGCCAGCTCCTTGTCCCAGCCGTCTTCCTTTGTCCTAGGCCCCAGCTCTGCTGTGTCCTGCTCTCGGCAAGGAGGGTGGCTGGGTTCAACTCTGTCACTCTCCCAAGTGCCACTGTCAGCAGCCAGGAGCCACAGAGGATGACTGATGGGGACTTCCAGGAGCCAGGGCTGGTCAGCAGGGGTGGGAGTTCGGGACATGGGATTCCCCTAGAACCCCGCTGTGCTCTCAAGGACAGGGGGACATAGTGGTAAGAATGTGGCTTTCTGATTCAGGCCTGGGTCCCAGATCTTCATGCATGACCTGGGTCAAGTGACTTCTCTCCAAGCCTCGGTTTTCTCTGCTGTAAAGAGGGGAAGATGCTAGTGCCTCCTTCCCGGGCTGTTTGAGGGGACCCGGGGAGAGGTTGCAGGTGTTTGGGTTAATTAACTGGGTAATTCGGGTGCAGCGGGAGGTCAGGGCAGGAGGGAGGGGACAGGGGTGTACAGGAGCCGGCTTGACTCCGAGAGCCAACAGTCAAAGGTACAGAATTTGGTGAGCCCGTTGCTTCGTAAGTTAAATCGTATTGAATTGAAAACCAAGGCCCTCAATACTCAGAACGCATCACTTCTTACTTATTTCACGACATTCAACTATGACCTATGCTCGTCCTGATCTACCTACGCTCTTCAGATGATTTAAACGTACTGTATCATCTACCACACGAAGGGCTCATTGCTCAAAATTGGCCATAGGATATTTTGCACCAAGGACATTGGCAGGCGCTACACATCCTGGCTTGGGTGCCGACCCACCAAGGAAGCCAGTTGTTAAGCCTTTACCTGCACCCCACTGGGTCCGCAGCCCCCACGGTCCCTTCTCCTTCGTCCTCAAACGCTGGACCAGAGGAAGCGCCAGGTTGCCCACGGCGCTAAGAGCTGGTACCGGGCGCCCCCTGGTGGCTGCTTTAAGCACCCGTCGTCACGGACTGACAAATTCTGCACCTTGAGAAACGGATAAAAAACCAGACATTCTAGGATCGCTTGGACAAAGAGAACCCTGCTCCCTGACTGGAAGGATAGGGTAACAAGACCCCGGCAGAACCGCACAGATGTTCCCCAAGTCCCCAACTCCGTGCTGGTCCCCCAGCTGATTTTTCGGATCACTCCCGCGGGGAAAGTGAGTGTCATGTTGCTTCTAACACATCAGTGGTCCTCCTCCTGGTCAGTGGCCCCAGACCACAGCAGACACCCCTCTTCCACCAGAGCGCCTTGAACACACCTTCCCTGCATTTCACACTTGCTCTAGAGGCTCAGGGCAGGGGCGGGGCGGGGGGGACAGACATTCCTCCACTTCCCACTGACTTCTGCCCTCCGTTCCCTCTCCTGCCTTCCCCTGACCCGTCCCTCCCTCCCAAGGCCCCTCTCCTGAGCAGTGGCCAGGACCTCCAGACTCAAGCCTCTCTCTGAAATCTCCCTTTGCAGGCTGTGCCCTGGAGTGGAGGGGTCCTTCGCTTCCACAGAGGCCATCGGAGACATTTTTCGAGAGAGGAAAAGTCTCCCGAGAGGAATGTTATACTTCTGGAAGGTAGACCAGTGTACCGTTTGCACAGCAGCGGGCGGAGGGGGGCTCTCCCTGTAGGGAGAGACTGCAAGGCATTGGGAGGCAAGGGATCGAGAGCTTGAGTCCCCGCTCAGCTCAGCCACTGTTGGGGGGCCGGTTTCTTCACC
>PVJI01021403.1:0-27136 GCA_004026765.1 Micronycteris hirsuta
AAAAAAATGAGGACAGTGTAGCAGCCTGTGGGACAACTTTAAGTGTTCCAACATTTGCATCATAGTAGTGCCAGAAGAAGATGAGAAAGAGGAAGAAACTGAAAATCTATTTGAAAAAATAGTGAAAGAAAAGTTCCCTAATTTAGTGAAGGAAATAGACATGTAAGTCCAAGAACCACAGACAGTCCCAATAAGATGGATGCAAAGAGGCCCACACCAAGACACATCATTATTAAAATGCCAAAGATTAAAGATAAGGAGAGAATCTTAAAAGAAGCAAGAGAAAAGAAGTTAGTTACCTACAGGGGAGTTCCCATAAGACTGTCAGCTGATTTTTAAAAGAAACTTTTCAGGCTAAAAGGGATTGGCAAAAAATATGCAAAGTCATGAAAAGCAGGGACCCATATCCAAGATTACTCTACCCAGCAAAGATATCATTTAGAATTAAAGGGCAGATAAAGAGCTTCCCACACACAAAAAACAAAAAGAGCTCATCACCAAAACATTATTATATGAAATGTTAAATGGACTTATTTAAGAAAAAGAAGAAGATCAAAACTACAAATAATACAATGGCAAAAATACATATCTGTCAACCATTGAATCTGAAAAATAAACTAAGCAAACAAGAAGAGCTGAGACAGAATCATGGATACGGAGAAAGTTTTTGTGGTTGTCAGACGGGAGGAGTGTGTGGGAATGGGTGAATTGGTGAGGGGATTAAAAAATACAAATAGGTAGTTACAGAATAGTCATGGGGATGTAAAGTACAGTATAGGAAATGGAGTAGCCAAAGAACTTATACGCATGACCATGGACATGAACATGGTCACCTGAGGGAGTGGGGGGTGCTGGGTAGAAGGGAGCAATGGGAGAAAAATTGGGACAACTATAGTAGCATAATCAGTAAAATATAATTTAAAAAATTTTTTAAATTCAATTACAGTTTACATTCAATGTTATTTTGCATTAGTTTTAGGTATACAGCCTAGTGGTTAGACAATCATACACTTTACAAAGTGTTCCTGCCCCTTATTTTCTTTACAGCACAGAAAAATTTAACTTGATTGTAGACATTAAAATGAAAGAGATAAAAATCAAACATTCTCAAGTAACTTCTACTCTAATCAGCAAGTGTATCATGTATATATATGCTGTGGGTATTTTGTCCTTGTCTTATAATTCTAATAAAATGTACTAACATGTATATTTTATATTTTCCCCTTATGTATAATTCAGAAGACAAGACTGATAAGCAGTCCACATGTAGTTTAGGATCAGTTCTCATTTTTCGCCCCTTTGGGCTTAATGTTGTTAAAAAGGATGGAAAGCTGCTTGCAAATGCAAGCATGCCCCATAATAAAAGCTGGTTCTCAGAGCTCTGGCTGAGTCAAGGTCAGGATCGTTATTTGTCCTTTGGCACATTACTTGTCAATTCCTACTCACTCATGGGCATACAAACAATAGTTAAACCTGTTGAACTTGACCCTTTGTTTTCAAAAATTTAGAATTTCTTTAGAAGGCACCAAGGCAGATACTTGCAATTTTTTAAAAGAAACTTAGTTCAATTATTTTAAGAAAATGTCTTTAATTTTTCACTTACTGCCAACTGTTGATGTCTATTGACATAAGTACAAATAGATTATTTTCAAAGACTGTCGGGGGAGATATTTAATCTATAATAAACAAAGAAAAGTTTGCATGTTTGCATCTCCGGAAAAGTAATGAAACTTTGTGTCAAGATAAATTTAGCATTTAACATTGGCTGGAGATTCAAATCAATGCATATAGGACTGAATAAAACAAAACACATGCACGGGAAGACTCAGAAACATTGATCATGGCCAAAATACGCCCCATCACTGTTCAGAGGTTTACTTCAGTAATATCTGTGGTCATTGACCAGATCAATGAAACTCATTCTTTCAAGAGCATCCAATTATAGTTTATTGTAGATTGAGCATTCTAATAAATCAGCATACTTTACATAGAATTAGACAAAGCCAACACGCAAGTTAATAACAGCATGAAAAATCTAGGATCAACTCCAAGTACCAGGAAAATAGTCTTGTGATAAATTATTTCATTTAAGTTTGATTCGTAGATGCAAACATTGCAAAGCCATGCCTTTCTGATAGATAGTTTATGGCAGCAGTATTAATAGAGTTTGATTAAGCATTTAAGAGAAGGGATCAATATACCTCTGTCATATTTACACAATAAAAAAATGGCATGTTCAGTGAGTGCAAATCAACATGAATTGAGGCACTATATTATTCAGAAAGTTAGCTGTAATATTTTTCACAACTACTGGGGTCATTTGGAAAATAGGCCTTTACAACAGAACTCAACGGCTTAGATACAGTGGACTGAAACATGAGCAAAGTAAGAGAAATATCAGAAACAAAATAAATCAAGTCAGTTAATATTGGCTTGAGAATGTTTTTTCCTTAAGAAGCATACACTGATTATAGGTAAAGAATATTTGGTTGACAGCTAAGCAAAATACTAAAAATAACAAATGGATTAGAGGTTGGGGCCACTGGTGGTAAAAAAATATATATATTCAGACATTGAACCAAATTTGCCCGAGAACAAAATGGGCTCTTCCAAGGTGTGTTAACAATCATAGTTCATTATGAACAATGTTTTGTTAAAATTGAAATCTGATTTTCATCCAGTCAGACTGTTGACTGTAGACTGCCAATACTGATTCCAAAGTAGACTGAGATACAATGTGCTGATAAATTTAATTCCAGATGACCTACAGTAAACCTTTCCAAACGTGAAAAGCAGCTTCTAACCATGCATATCAAGAAGCTCCTGGAGCCCTGTCTGGTGTGGCTCAGTGGATTGAGTGCCGGCCTGCAAACCGAAAGGTCGCTAGCTTGATTCCCAGTCAGGGCACATGCCTGGGCTGCAGGTCAGATCCCCAGTTGTGGGGGGGGGGGGGTGAGATGCAACCAATAAATGTATCTCACACATTGATATTTCTCTCCCTATCTCCCTCCCTTCCTCTCTCTCTAAAAATAAATTAATTAATTTTTTTAAAAAAGAAGCTCATGAGAATCTGTTGTTCCTGTAGGATCGGATGCACTGGTATGCTCCTAGGAGCTGATGGGTCTGGGCCTTGAGGGCCTGGACTGAGACATATATTCTTGATCCCCAAACCCAAAAGGAGCCCGCCCAACAGGGCTGAGTCATGACTAGATTGAGTCTTAAATGTAGAAGCAGGAGCATTTGATGGAGGGTCAGAAATGCCAATTTATGCTCTTGGCGTTGCCCTGTATGAGCAGTTAGGTGGAATTAGCTAGTGGTTTAAAAAAAAAAAAAAAGCAGTACAGTACAGCACAAGGGTTATGAACTTTGGCACTTTGGAGCCTAAGAAATCTGGGTTTCACTCTGTGAACTACATCCCTAACTAGTCTCAATATTCTCCTCAATCAAATGGGAATACTAGTCATACTTCCCTGTAGTATTATAAGAATAAAATGCAAGTGTATAGAAAATCTCTATGACAATGCTCAAAAATAGATGTTATCTAGAAAGGGCCACATGTTTTCTGATACTATAACTCAGAGGTACAGGGGAAATGGAGCTTCATTGTTTTGTCTTAAATATTCTTATAATGAGAAGTGTGCAGACCACTTTGTTTTAAAATTTGGTGATTTCAAAATTTCAAACCAATGATTCCCATCCGTAGCTGATTCTGAGCTTTTACAAATGCCAGAGCTCTCTCTCGTTCTATACCAATGAAATTGGTATGGAGGGGGATAGATAGCAGGCTTTGGGGTCTGTTCATTTGTTTGTTTGTTTAGCTACTCAGTGGAATGTGATGTGTTACCAAGATGGAGAACCACTGATTTATACAATCTTTGGGGGGGGCACCTTTTAGTCATTTTGAATTACTATGATTTACCTAAATACTCAAGATTTATCCCTTGGGGCTGGGCACAGTGGGTACCCCAAAGTCTGGACTCTGCTAACAAGATTAGAAGGGGTGATAACTGTTGGGTAAGCAACCAACACTGTCTGCCACCTTTGTTAGAGGCATTCCCTCTAGTCCCCAAACCTGGTTTTCAAGGCTAGTCCTAATTCTGTTCTCTCCTGCTTTGGAACATTAACTTCATGACAGTCTTGGAGGTAAATGTTTGTAAACACGAATTAAGAAAGAAGTTAAAGTGTATTCATTTAATATTTGCAAAGCATTTTCCCTACATGGTATTTTAATATCAGGGAAGGACATCTTGGCCAAAACCATGGCAGCTGGAGCCATGTGCTTGTGCATACACCTGTGTAAGTAAACACGCGTAAGCACAGTTTTGTCACGTTTCTCCTCTCTTCTGCCGTCCTATTTCCTTTAACAAAAAGGACCAGTGTTCTGTCGGTGGTGCAATAGTTGCTATAGAGTAATGTGCACGTAGAAAGGGAGTTAAAATCACCGGGCCTCATCAGACTCTAGTTGTTATTCTGTCAAGCATTAGGGAAGAATGCCAATTATTTAAAAACCTGAACAATCAATTAGAATTGATCCTGGTTTGCTCCCCATTGATTCTCTGGCTGAAACTTGGATGAGAGGGAGGGCCTCCAGAGACAATACCTATGAAGCAGAGTCCCTGCTCTCCATAACCCTGGGTGCTGCGGTGTATCGAACTCCCTTTGTAAGTGGCAGGTACTTCAAGACGCAGATCATTTAAATGTGAAAAATTCTTACGTGGAAAAAAAGAGCAGGAAGAAACAATGTCTCTTCTGAGCCAATATTTCACAATAGCCCACTTTTTTAGTATTCTATCACTATCATTCATATTTTCAGGGAAAACTAGAAGTCGCATTTCTAGTTGAGAAAGGTATAAATTGATAGGCGCTGACACTTGACTGGATGAGTGTATAGCTGACATTCAGATAATTTTCCATCAAGAACCCATTGCTGCTGCCCGTCTAGCCTTTTTAGCCCTGTCACCTCTGGCAACCATATTCCAGGAGGACCATTTTCAGATATTCTGCTATAGCTTCGCTCTTGCACTACACTTTGACTCTCCCTGGGTTACTCGTTGTAGAGTAACCATTGCAGGTCCTACCTATACCAACACCCTTCCCCTCTCCTTATAAAAGCTACTTAACATCTTGTTGCTAGCTCACCTTTCGTTCAAACCGAAGGCATCAGTGTGATTACAGAGAAGAGTGCTTCAAATCTAGTAGGCCGGTGATTCTTAAAGTGTGGTCTTTGGGCCAGCATGATCAGCACATCTGGGAATCTGATAGAAATGCAAATTTTTCTGCCCTATCTTAAACCTACTGAATCACAACACTAGGGATAGCCGTGGCTGGTGTGACTCTGTGGATTAGGCATTGTCCTGCAGACCAAAGGGTTGCCAGTTCGATTCCCAGTCAGGGCACAGGCCTGGGTTGCAGGCGTGGTACCCTGTTGGGGATGTGTAAGAGACAACCTATTGCTGTTTCTCCCACACATGGATGTTTCTCTCCCTCTCTCTACAAATAAATAAGTAAAATCTTAAAAGAAGGAAATATTAAGGATCAGCCCAGCAATCTGTGTTTTAACACAGGATCTGATAAATGCTGACAAAAGAAACCCAAACAGCCACAGCATTGGACAGCAGTAGCCTTTGGACCTGCCACCTTAAACTTCCAAACACAGTAATCAGAGAATTTAGGGACTAGAAGGAGTCTTAGTAAATATAATACAATGCCCTTATTTTATAGACTAGGAAATTAAGGCACAGAGATGTTAATGTTGATGAGGTCTTACAAGTAGATGGTGGAAAAGCTGAGATTTAGAAATCAGGCATCCTGTCTTCTACTCAGTGTCCTTGCACTACACCATGCTGAGCCACCTGAGACCTGCCAGGGCTCAAATCTACTCTGCGGAGGGATGCTCTTAGTAACGACTGACTACTGTTCTTGAAGGCAGCCTAGGTATCATGATGAAATTAAGACAGCCCTAGCCGGATGGCTCAGTGGGTTGGAGCATTGTCCCGTACACCAAAAGTTGTGGGTTCCATCCCTGGTCAGGGCTGTATGAATGGAACTGATCAATGATTCTCTCTCACATTGATGTTTCTCTCTCTCTCTCAAAATCAATAAACATATCCTCAGGTGAGGATGAAAACAAAAGGAAAAAGAAATTAAGACAGGAATCTTTGTTTTTAATTGTTATTTATTATTTGAGAGAGAGAGGAAGGTGGGGAGGGGATGAGGGAGGAAGGGGTAGAGAGAGAGAAAGAGAAATGATTTGTTGTTCCTTCATTGGTTGCTTCTTGTATGTGCCCTGACTGGGGATTGGGTACTGAACTGACAACCTTGGTGTATTGTGAGGACGCTCTAATCAACTGAGCTATTGGGCCAGGGCAAGGCAGAATTTCTTTAAAATTATGTTGGATGTGATCATGATTTGTGGTTTGTTTGTTTTTTAAATCCTCTAAAATTGATAAATCAAGTTATGAGGTTACACTTATATCTACCTACCTACAAAGGTCTTATTCTAGCTGGGGTGTCCAACCTGCAGCCCGGGATGGCTGTGAATGCAGCCCAACACAATATTGTAAAATTACTTAAAACATGATGAGATCTTTTTGTGACTACATGTCACAGTGTATTTAATGTGTGGCCCAAGACAACTCTTCTTCTTCAAGCGTGGGGCAGACACCAAAAGATTGGGCACGCTGGTAAGTCTCTTCATAGGCTGGCAAAGTACATTTGCACATTAAATGGGATACACTGGCTGTGGAAGGGAGATGGGCCCAGGGATCCCAAAGTCACCAGGTTGTTGAAACTATACCGGTGGTGGGTCTGGCTGTGCATCTAGGAAGCCTTCTGTCTGGGTTTACCCTGGGCCAACCACCATCACAATTTTGATCTATTCACAAATACAGACACCTGAGAGCTATTGAGTTTGACTCTTTGACTCTGAGAATAGGCCCCTAAGGGACTGCTTCCTGCCCAAGGATTTTTGACATTCTTCTACAACCTTTAGAAACTGTGGGCGAGGGGCCCAGACAGGAGGCAGGTGGAGGGCAGCCCATGCAGCAGGGCCTGCAGCAGGGCTTACTGACCGTGGCTGCACATTGGGATCACGGGGGTGCCTGTGAACAGTGCCCACGCCTGGGTCCCGCCACTCAGAGATTACTTGGGGGTTTTTTCCAGTCCTCCCCAAGTGACTCTTCAAGAGAAGCCAGGATTGAGAACCACTGAACAAAGACAAGGGAATAAAAATATCAGCCAGTCCCTTTCAGACACCATGGCTGAGCTCAGCTTTGTGGCCTGACCACTTCAGCCTGAATGCCCAGCTCCACTACCAAATTTTGGCCAAGTTAGAGAGTCTCAAGGCCTTAGCTACCTCGTCTTTAAAATGGGGATACGTAAATTTTTGTTCTTCATATGATTGTTGGGGAGATTAATTGCTTTAAGATGTAAAGCATCAAGAACAGTGCATGGCATAAAATAAGTGCGATTCTTGTATCTCACAGTATCTTCTAAAAGAAAACTTTCTTTAAGGTCTCTTGGACACATTTAGGTACTTAACTCAGGGATGCAATTTACTCACACTTACTAAATTCTCCAATGCACGCAGGGAGACTACTCCTCAACTTTCTGGGATTGTTTTAACTGCCTCTCAGACTGGATAAAAGTCCTTGCTCTCTGAACTCTGTAATCTGCCATTTGCATTTCTTGCAATAGCTCCAAATATTTGTTTTCCTGTCTAAATCTCCCCCCTATAATAACCTCTTACAGCACTCTGCAGCAAACAAAATTACTGATAAAATCCAGAACAGACAATGATGTGGGGAGATGGCCAGTTTAAAATCCCCCATGGACTCCTGAGCTACCTGTCATTCTGGAAAACAGAATGAGAGATTGAGGGACACATAGAACATGGACCATTTAATGACAGAGAAAGAAAATGAAGCAGGAAGGGAGAATAACTTAGAAAAAGCACCAGTACAGGCTAGATTAGGATGGTACCAGAAAGGTGTGTGGTGGTGGGGCAGGGAGGGCCACAGAATGGGCAAGTGCGTGATGGGGATCCAAAAATAAACCTATTGCTCTTCCCAGTACTACAAAGGGTGCATAGATTCCATTCTTCATAATTCTTAGCCAGAGGTCACTTAAAACCTCAAGCCTATACAAAATGCAGTAGGCTGAATATATTAAAATAAAGCATTAAAACACTCAACCAATAAACGAATATCCATCCTTGATTATCTTAACCAGGAATACTGTCATTGTACTGTGATATTCAGAGGAAGAAGCAGTCCATAAGCAGAAACCACAGAGACACTCATTACGTAAAATGCACTTCATATTGCATGCTTCTCAATTACCAAGCGTGTTCCTGAAGTTTTTATTTACCCATCAGCATAGATCCTGTGTAGAAAGTAGCATGTTTGCATGTGATTGGTACCCTAAGTTTCACTATGTACTCAAGTAGAATATTTAGGGAGCTGCATAAAATTTCTATTTTTCTTTTTAATCATATTTAGTCCTCACTTCATCTTATGCATGCAAATATTATGTGGAAACTAAGAGTTCATTGCATATACATCTTTTTATTTGAATAAATTTAACTTAAATCAGAGTGAAAACTGAACTATTCTTTTTTTTTTAATATTTAATTTATTTTTTAGAGAGAGGAGAAGGGAGGGAGACAGAGAGGGAGAGAAACAGCAATGTATGGTTGCCTCTCACATGGCCCTCACTGGGGACCTGGCCCGCAACCCAGGCATGTGCCCTGACTGGGAATCGAACCGGGACCCTTTGATTCCCAGCCCGCGCTCAATCCACTGAGCTACACCAGCCAGGGCAAAACTGAACTATTCTTATATGAAAGAGGGAATAGCCATTGATACAAGTGATTGCCTGATATATATTTAACCATTGATCATTGTTGACTTTCTTCCTGTGGTTTGTTTTATACAGCACTCTGTAGCACATTAGGAAACGATCTAAGTGGTATCACTTCCTATAAGGAAGGCTAGGCTAGCTGCACCAAATGAAGGCATATAGATAGCACCTTGGTCGTTCTCTGTGCATCATTAGCAGGAAGCAGTACTCTGTAGAAGGATAACTAGGAAGGAAAAAAATCAGATTAAATAATTAGTGTCAATTAGCTCCAGCAAAATCATTCTATAAACAATTGGTCTCCAGTGCCCTGCTTAATTATGTGAGACTTCCATGTTCCTTACCAAGCCTGCTTTGATTCATGTTGACTCTTGAGCTTCCCAGAGGTATAATTAATTATTGTCTTGTAAATAAACCCTTGGCAATTAATGGAGACAGAAAACAATCAGTACCTTTTTTTAAAAAAATAAAGTATTCCAGGAGAGAACCTTGACTATGTAAATAACCTTTGCAGTATTTTTCAGGAGAGAGCCATCATACACTTACAATAAAGGGCTGGGAGTTGAGACTGAAAGCTGACAAATGAAAAAACATCCTTTCTTCTTTACATATCAGGAAAGAAAACACTTTCTATTGTGTTGCTTTTGAAAACGTTTGGTATTCAGTAGGCACCATTCTAATTTGGTCTTGGACCTAATTAAAATACATTTTCAAACATCCAATTTAAATAATCAGATTTTTTTTTAGAGTATTGTAGATAGTGTATTCTCAATGGACCAAAAAAAAAAAAAGAAGAAAGAAAAAACGAGATGAAAATAGCATTCCATTATTCATTTAAAAGGTATGCCTCTGAAAGCTAGCACCTGGATCCGCCAGCTCCTAAATGACATTATAATCTCCTTCCAAGAATGGTAGATGCCAACAAGGTTATCACCCTCCAAAAACATAGCTCAATATTTTGTACATCAGTTTCTTTCATATGTGTATTTAGGTTCTATAAATTCTTTATGTGGTATTTTCTGTCCATAAAAGCATTATAATATCATATGGGTGTTCATTTTTAAAAGAAGCCTTAAAACTTCCAACTTATAGGACATTAGGCATACAAAACCAAATACTGGGAAATTCCAAACTATGATCATTAATATCCAATTGTCATACTGGAATATTTTAGGAAGTTTTAGGACCCTGTCTATATAACCAATTAGAATGTGCACTTACAAGCACAACATAGAATCTGCTCTCCATATTCTACAGCCAAAATTTTTTTCTCCTTAAACATTTTATTTATTTTTACAGAGACAGGAAAGGAGAGAGGAAGAGGGAGAAAAACATCAATGTGAGAGAGGGACATCGATCAGTAGCCTCTCATACCTGCCTCAACCAGGGACGGAATCCGCAACTCAGGACCACACCCGCAGCTCAGGCATGCGCCCTGACTGGGAATCAAACCAGCAACCTTTCACCTGCAGGACAACACCCAACCAACTGAGCCACATGAGCCAGGGCCTACAGCCAACCATTTTAATGTTAGGATTGCATCCAACATAAGTCATATTTTCCTTGCCATGTCCTTCCTTGCAACGACCACTGATATTGTGGCTGAGATCTTGGCCTCTAGTTCTTTGTATCCTGTAAATCTTCAGTGACTGGGAGACTCTACTTTTAAGTGAGAGTGATAAAGCATGACTATATTGAATTCCACGTATTAGATAACCAATAAATAAGTAATGTGAAATGATAAATCATAGTTTTTAGTCTTTTACATAAAAATATTTTATTTTTTAATAAGCTGTCAAATTACAATCAGTACTAATAAGATTAGCAAATTTAATTTTGTAAATAAAATTAATGAAAAAATAAGTAAAATTAAAACACAAAATCATAGCTGCTATACTTTTAGATAAAGGTTTAATCATATCTAGAAAAATTAAGATCATTAAAAAATAAATCTGAGACATGTAAGTGATATTTTAACTACAACACATAAATAAAAGAAAGTGGATTAAAAGTTAGCTATAGATTAAGTTAACGATTTCAATAGCTTTGACCATGTCACATCAGATTTGAAAACAGATATATGATTACAGGGGAAAAATTCCAAAAAAGAAGCTTCCAAATAAGTTTTATTATATATAGTATGAGGAGAACTATTAAAAAGCCAAGATACATTTTTGTCCCAAAATATAATTTAATGTCCCAAAACACTAAATAATTTAAACATTAAATAATTTATATGAAATGCTCAACATGTCTAAAGAAATAAGCATGCATGATGGAAAATGTACAGCAAAGAAGTAAGGGGGATACTTCCGTGTAGAACTCGGTGGCATCAGAGGTACAACTTTGAAACTCACGGCTGTGCACAGTCGAAGCCGACAGCAGGCACAAAGACGTGTTAAATTACCCACATGATGTATAGCTTAATGAACCCCCTTGTGTTGATCACGCTCAGCATTAATCAAGAGCCATGAACAGATTCCCTTATTTTCTCAATGCTGCTCTGATAAACTGCAATTTCATTTAACCTTGGACAGCAACTTTAATAGCTTCCACGGGACAACTGTCGATACCTTCCTGGGTATACAGTGATTAAACTGCAACCCAAGATGCATGTCATGAATTTTCTTCATTTGAAATTAGAATTTTTATTCTTAACAACTATTTGCATAAAATATGCTGAAGACACTGAGATGTGTAAAGATTTGCATTTATCCAAGTCTAGATTTGCCATGCTATGTGATAAAATATTAATTAATATTATATTCATGAGCATGTTTCAGTAAACATAAAAAGGTTTCAGTAAAAGGTATGTTTATTTTACTTCTTTCAAATAACCCTTGCCCTGGACAGAGACAACAGAAAGAAGAAATTTAGAGTCAAATTTAACTTGGACGCCAACCCCCTCAACTGTCTACTGCATGACCCAAGATACACCCTCCAGGTACCTGGGAACAAATGGGCAGGTCTTCCCACCAGATCCAACTGGGAAATAAAAGATGCCTCCCCTTCATTAAAACTGTACATATAATGGCTACATAATATGACTAAATCTGACTAAAGATGGATTGCTAGGTGAAGCAAAATCACCAAGTTTCCATTTCCTTCCTTGATCTTAAAGATATTTGCTAAACAGATCTGTGACTGATCCAATTTCCTAAATTTTAAAGACAATAGCTGGATGAAAACTATGATTAGGCTACTTTCTTTACACATAATGACCCATAATGCTAAGACACTTCTACCCAGCTAATTCTCTTAAAAGCATATTATGTGGAGTTTTCAGATGTGGGTTTCATTTCAAAAATTCAAAATACTTCTAAAAGCAGTAGAGAGTTGAATTAAGAGTAAGAGATCAAGGTTCATCATAGGATGAACAATGAATAGAATTTCTTTCCCTCTGAAAGGAGAAAATGAGCCAATAAGCACATGGAGTGAACAGAACGAGGGGCAGCTGCAGGGGCAGGGTGCACAGAAAGTACAGAGCTGGTCACAGAACATATGCCATCCTCTATTTCATGAGAAACTACTCACAGCAATCAGTGTGATGTGGTCAGTATTTTTAAATTTGGGGGAGAGGCATCAGTGTCTACAAATTGCATTGCAGGTGTTCATAATGATAAGTTTTTAATAAGGTACCTCAGACTACATATAATCTTATGAATCATTTTGAGATTAATTTTTTTTATGTTTTAATTTTATATAAGAATTTGGTGCCCTGGTCAGGTAGCTGAGTTGGTTAGAGTGTCGTCCCAATATACCAATGTTGCAGGTTCTATTCCTGGTCAGGGCATATACAAGAATCAACCAATAAATGCATAAATAAGTGGAGCAACAAACCCATGCTTCTTTCTCTCTCCTTCTCTGTCTTTCCCCTCCCTCCCTCCCTTCCTTCCTCTCTCCTCTCTCTAAAATCAATCAATAAATTTAAAAAAATTTGAGTTTGGTTATTGTGGGGTCAGTAAGACTTAGTGGAAAAGAAATTGCATGAGAAGTTAGGGCACTTGGCTGTAGACCTAGATCACCTCTATCTGTGTGACCTTAAGGAAGTCATTTAATCTCTATCCACAGATAATCTCTTGACCTCTTTGAGGCTCCTTATCTATAAAATAAAGGAATTTGATTGTTATCTTTGAGCTTCCTTCTGGGATTCATAGTCTATGATGTATGACTAACTTCTATGAAAGTGTTTGATTTTTAGTTTGGAATCACATTTCTTTACCGTGAAAGAGATGAAATCCTTGTAATAGAATTCTAACTCCTCACTGGGGGCATGTGTGAGTTCCACTGTTCCGTGTTCATTTTCACACCTATGCTCAGAACCTCCATCGTTTGTGCCTGTTTAAGGCAGTGGCTGGCTGGCTGGCAATATCTAGAAGACTGCAAAGAACTGCATTTGATACAGATTTCCTCTAAAGCTCAACTGTGATCCTAATTAGAATTACTGTGTTTGTTTCCTGTCATTCCTTTATGCAAAAGGAAGGAAGCCTAGAACTGTATTAATGGCCTCTTCACAGTTCTTCTGCTAATTTCTCACTTTGTGCCTGAAATCTCTGTGCTAAGAAGAAAACGCAGCACTGGCAGAACCCAGGGAGGTTATAGTAGGGTAACAAAGTCATTCTGTTGTGATGTGACCAGCAAACATGCCAGTCGGACTCCCAGCAGAAACCCCCCAAGCGCAGAGATCCCTGAGTCAAATGCGACAAAACACGGTAAACTGGCAGAGGAAGGGTCGTGCACTTGGACGACAGACAGGGCTGCACAGAGGCCAAACCGTGGCTTTTCAGAGCACAGGCAAAGAGCCTGTCACAGCCTAGGTGGGTTCGTGCATCAGCCTGGTGGAAGACTCCCACATTCCTGGCCTTCATCCATACCCTGAATGTGCCAAGCTTTTCCGGCCTCGGGGTCCTTGCACATGCTATTCTCTCTCCTGAATTGCTCTTTTCCTCTTTCTTAGATTAATTAATTCCTTCTCAACCTTCACATCTTAGCCTCAGTGTCATGTCTCCTAAGAGAGGCCTCCTCCTGACAGCCTCCCCTGACCAATCAAATCTGAATTAAGTTACCAAACAAATAAAATGTATTTTTAAGAAACAAACCAGCAAAGGGTCTTTCTAGAGCCCTTATAATGATTGGAACAGGGTACTAAAGACTAATGTCTGTAAAATAAGGTTGTCCATTTACAAAAGAATGATATTAAACCAATTCAGCAAATATTCACTGAGATTATAGTCAATGATAGTGGAACATGTGAATTAGTCCTGCCTTGAGGTAACATATTATTATAAATAGAACATTAATATGTTTTGGGGTACTGGAATGTGCTCTGTTCCCAACATAAAAAACAAAAAGTAAAACATGACCGGGGGGTAAATTAAGACATCAATTTTGTCACTTAGACCAAGATTAAAAGTTATGAATCTGCCTCAATTAAAAAGAAATTTTAAAATTCCATTTCAATCTTTTTAAGTCCAAAAATAACAGTTAAACACATATTTACATTATTTAAGCCAAAGTTTAAATCCCTATTGCTGGAGAAACCTATATCCATAGAAAAACAAAAAACCTACCTTCTAGTTTAATAAGAACTGATCTTTAACGGGTATTTTCATTGTGTTAGGAACTGTACTCCACAGCAGTGGTCCCCAGCCTTTTTGACAGCAGGGACCAGTTTCAAGGAAGACAATTCTTCCATGGACCTGGGGGCAGGGGACTTGGTTTCGGGATGATTCAAGTGACCTCTGCTGTGAGGCCCAGTACCGGTCTGTGGCCCAGGGGTTGGGGATCCCAACTCCACAGATATATTATAGTTAATATTTGGTTTTACCTCCATGAAAACTCTATTGCAGTTATTATATGATGTAGCTAGCTTTTTTTTTTTCTTTACAGATTTAGGTGGATTAATTAACCTTCTCAAGATCATGCTCTTAATAACTTCAGTCAGTGCCAGTGTCTCTAAAACCAGGCCTCTTAATCATTACACCATTGGGAGGAGGGACAGAGGAAATAAAATCAAATAGAATTTGAGGGCTACCTAAGTTGTCATACATTATGATTTAATGAAGTACAAATCACGCCAATTTGATACATAACTAAATTCAACAAGGCAAAGTTTAGAAGGCAAAACACCAGATCCCAAAAGTCAAAATAGTACCTCTATTCTCACTTATCGCTTCTGATTTATGAATTAAACTCGAAGAGCTTGGCTCTCAGTTTGTGCATATGTTTTTGCATTCATCTAATAGGAGTTGTGAGCCTGGCTGGTGTAGCTCAGTGGATTGAGCGCAGGCTGGGAACCAAAGGGTCGCTGGTTCGATTCCCGGTCAGGGCACATGCCTGGGTTGCAGGCCAGGTCCCCGGTGAGGGCCGTGTGAGAGGCAACCACACGTTGATGTTTCTCTCCCTCTCTTTCTCCTTACCTTCCCCCCTCTTTGAAAATAAATAAATAAAATATTTAAAAAATTATTAAAAAAAAATAGGAGTTGTGAAAAATATCTCCCATGTGTCTTACAGGAAAGTTCTAGAAATCAGTTATGTCTGAAAAGCTTCTAAAACTCTTGAGAAATTTGCTATGAAAATCTGTTTTCTTCTTTATCCCAAACAACTAAAATGAGTACCAATGAAAACTCATTTTAAAGGATTAGAATTGGCACTTATTTATAGCATGTTAAATTGAGAATTAAAAATCAGAGGGTGAAATTCATAACCTATCAGTAAGAGCTGTTCAATGCAAGCTAGCAAAGTTTAAATCAACCACACCCATAAAAAAATCTGAAAGAAAATTTGCCTGAAAAGCTGTCTGCTGGTACAATTAAATAACTTCGAGATACAATTTTTTCTACTGTGGTATTTACCCGTGACCTATATTTACATTATTAGATGGCTTAACTTTTATTTTATCCTTTCTTACTTTTGATTCCATTGAGATTTTAGCATTACCTTTGTTAACTTTGTTAACAAATATAAGTATTCTACAAAGAATATTTGTAGAATATTCTTCTGAGAATATTTATATTCTTGCATTACTTATAAGAATCCATCTATTCTTTCATGCTTTATTATAAAAATAATTTGAAAATAATAATTTTAACTTATTTTTTCCTTCTGTGGTCTTAAATCTTCTCATTTAAAATCTCTAGTAAGTTAGGAGTTCTAAAACAGGAATCTTATATGTAGACAATGGAACATAATCCAACACTAAAAAAAAAATAATAATCTATCAAGCCACTAAGAGACATGGTAGAACTTTAAATGGATATTGCTAAGTAAAAGAAGCCAATCTGAAAAGGCTACCTACTGTGTGATTCCAACTATCTGACATTCTAGAAAAGGCAGTATCATGGAGACAGCATCAGAGATTACAGAGGAGGAAGGGATGAACAGGCAGAGGAGAGAAGGTTTTTAGGGCAGTGATACTACTCTGTATACTATCTAATGATGGGTACATGTCATTGACAGTTACCAAAACCCACAGAATGTCCAACTCCAAGAGTGAACCTGAGTGTAAACTATGGACTCAGAGTGACAACAATGAGTCAATGTGGGTTCACTGATGATAACAAATGGACCACTCTGGTGGGGATGTTCCGAGTGGAGGAGTCCGTGGGAGGAGGGCAGAGGAGTATACAGGAAATCTCTGCACCTTCCCCTCAATTTTGCTGCAAACTTAAAACATCTCTATAAAGTCTATTTAAAAAAATTTAAGGGGTGGGGGACGTAAAGGAGGGTAAAGAGGGGATAAATGGTAATAGAAGAAGACTTGACTTGGGGTAGTGAACACACAATACAATATATAGTTGATGAATTATAGAATTGTTCACCTGAAACCTATATAATTTTATAACCAATGTCACCCTCAATAAATCCAATTAAAATTTTTTAAGGAATGTGAAACAAGTCCTCTATTTCTTGTTTAGAAGATTTATCTTATTTTTCACCACTATATCATATTATTTTATTAAAAGTGAATCAGGCCTGGCTGGTGTAGCTCAGTGGATTGAGCGCGGGCCTGCGAACTGAGGGGTTGCCGGTTCGATTCCCAGTCAGGGCACATGCCTGGGTTGCAGGCCAGGTTTCCATTGCGGGACACATGGGAGGCAATCACACATTGATGTTTCTCTCCCTTTTTCTCCCTCCCTTCCCTTCTCTCTAAAAATAAATAAATAATATTTTTAAAAAATAAAATAAAAGTTAATCAAAAATAGTTCTGGTACTACACTATTTTCAGCAGAGGTATTAAAAAAATCTGGATTCTGCCCTGGCTGGTGTAGCCCAGTGGATTGAGCGCGGGCTGGGAACCAAAGGGTCGCTGGTTCGATTCCCAGTCAGGGCACATGCCTAGGTTGCAGGCCAGGTCCCCAGTGAGGGCCATGTGAGAGGCAACCATACATTGCTGTTTCTCTCCCTTTCTCCCTCCCTTCCCCTCTCTCTAAAAATAAATAAAATATTACAAAAAAAACTTTAAAAAAAACTGGATTCCTCAAATTCATTATATATTTAGTAGAAAATAAAATAAATGAAAGGAAAGGAAAGAAAACCTATTATCCATCAAAGTGAATGTGTTGCTCACTTTTTAAGGTGCAATAATGTATCCCAGTCACTAGGGGTACACTTAGTGTCCTGGAAGAAGTAATTAAATAAATGGCCCTTGTGGCCCAAAGAAGCTAATAGAGCTGACTTTTCAAGAGTAAAACATACCATTTCATCCTGACAACATAGCGGCTAATTTGTAATCTGAAAAATAGGAGCTGCAGGCTTGGCTGTGCTCTTCCCTTCAGCTATGCTGTTGTCGACTCAGGATTACAGTTTTTTAGCCAACTTACCTATATCCAGTTTTAAACTTTCACTGAGTGTAGATGAAATGGAAAATGAGAAGATGCATGAGATCTGTTTTTCTAAGCTTCCAATTCCATTCTCTTAATGTCCCACTTGATGATTTTCTGCTTTTCTATTTCCAGATATTTAACTGACTCCGGTTTTAGCAGCAGCTGCCATCCCAGAGTTCTGGTCTCAAATAATGCAACTTTGGACAAATAACTTGAGCTTTTGGGCCTTGGGTATACTAGATGAGTTATTTGGTTATTTTCAGATTTACAATTATCATAAAAGTCATATTAAATTCTCAGGATTGTTTCTGGAACAACATTCCTTGCCTTTTCACGTGATTGATTTCCTCATTCTTAAGGTGTATACTGTGTCCTCCAGAGAGGACTTTCCTGGCTACCAGTCTGTAGTACCACATACATAGATGTACACATGTGCACACACTGAACACATATACACACATGCACGGGGTGCCCATGGACACTCACTCATTTAATCACCAACACCAATCACTGTGGGCACTTTTTCTTCATGACTCATAAAAATATCTACAGTGATTATGTTGTTTACCTGTTTACTTATTTCATTTGTCTCTCCTACAAAAATTTAAGTTTCCTTAAGGCTGAGAATCCACCTATCTTTTCCACAGATGTATGTATTACTGATACAATGCCTGGCTCATGAAAGCCCCTCAAATATTTATTAAATACATGAAATAAATGTAAAACCATACTGCATATATTATATAAACAAAATTTAAATCTTAATCTATGAGAAGTCTATGTTAGCAATATGTATTTGTGGAAGTGTATAGATATGTATAAAACATTAAAATTATTATAATCAGTTTATTGAACAATTTTTATGTGTCACACTGGATCAATGTTCTGGATGAATGAATGAATAACTCCTAGAATTTCAGTTTACCGCCATAATCAGGGGAACGAAAACAATGGCAAAGACTGAGCTCTAATTAGATCATGTTACCTTAATTTAACCTTACATTTCTTATCATACACTCATGAATTATTACCTTTGTTTCCTTCCATGTACCCTATGGTATAAATATGAACAAAATTTTACAAGATTCCTTAATTAGATAGCTTATGTTGACTCCAGTGTAAATGGGCTGTTCTCTTTGGTTGCATAATTTTAAGTCTAAAAAATTCATACTCGTAACATTTTAAAATTATAATTTCTAAAACATGCAAGTGTGCTCATAAATGAGCAAACCAAAAATGTCACGAGGCAAAATATAATCTCAGAAATTATATGGAGAGAATTACTATAAAATCATCAACATTACAAACTTTATATTCTGGGTTTATTCTCATGTAGATGCAAACAAAAAAAACCATAACAGAGAAATGATGTATAAAGCAGAGGGCGCTCATTAATTCACTGATTTTTCAGTCCATCACTAAACTGATCAATAGCTGAACACACAGATTCACTGGTTACTTTATGTGCACTTTAAAAAAAATCATTAAAAATATTTTTATTGCCTTATATATCAGCACCATTTTGTAGAGTGAAGAGAAGACACCTGGGTTCTCATACTTTTCATATCATCCTTCACAGAAACAAATCTCTTTCTATCCCTCTTTTTGCTTCCAATGAGAACACAGCTATCTTTTATTAGAGATGTTTAACTTACTGACTATATGTGGAGTTTTACATGCTTAACAGGAAATTTTAATACAGTTTTAGCTCCTGCTTGAGATAAATCAAACTCAAACTGACAAATGAGCAACTGTGTCTGCCGGAAGTGGGGGGCTGTCTGATTTAAAGCCCCAAGAAGCTTAGAAAGCCTTCAATCTCAGGTTGCACGAAATACACATTTTATTCAGCAAGACATGATAGATTTATTGCAGGGTCATTCTTTTTTAAATTCACTGATGCAACTGAGAATAATCTAAAGCTATAGTACATTAATAAAATTAGCCAGAAATGGCAAATGAAAAACTAGTAATATAAGTAGTATAATTTATCAATTGCTTCAGAAATTTTGCCTAAACATTTTCCAACCTTAAATGCTTTATACCTGGTTGCCTTGTTTTCATATTTCTCTTCTATTATACTTGGTACCAAGCTCTTTTTTTTATACAGTCCAAACATTTTCCTGATTATTACTGTGCATGACTGTGTATAAATGCAAAGCAATTTAAGATTATGCAGGGAAAATGGTTGATGCACACATTTAACTTCACAGACCTAACAATACCATCCCACTGCTTGATGAAAAATTCAGAGTATTTGTTGCAATGGCTTTGTTCTTCAATGAGGTGATTACTTTGGCCTTTCCAGATTAATTACCTGTAATAATATTGTGCCCTTCTGGTTGTCTATAGATGTAGTAATCCTCTTTAATAACCTGTCTTACACTCCTAAAAAAATCACTGGTAAAAATTCCCACTTGATCAAAATTTTTAAAAATATGTTTGGTAGGTAACATAGTAATAACTGATTTAGGCAAAAATTTTCAGGTAATGTTACAACTTCCAGGCAAAAGTTAGCTGGGGAACAGGATCTAATATCTCCCCTCCGTTTGTATATTAATTACCAAAGGGAATGATGTCTTTAAATAAAGAAGCAGGCACCTCCCTAAGAAAGTAGTCACGTTAGCATCGGCGATAATGAGATAAACTGACACCATGTGACATGGAGTGACATGCTTGAGAAGGACAGCACCACCACATAGTTTAGTTCCCGTGACAAAAATGCACAACCTGAATCTAACTATGAGGCAACAAACACAAATTTCGGGATGTTACATAAAATAACTGGAATGTTCTTTTCAAAATATCTTTAAAAAGCATAAAGATGACAGGCTGGCCCAGATCAAAGGAGACTTAAATAAGACACACGATATCTAAGCGAAATATGTAATTCCAGATTGATGCCTAATTAAGAAAAAAAGGTTTTAGGTTTGTTTTTCTCTGAAGGACATTATTAGGACAACTGGAAAAATCTGAATATGACCTGTATATTAGGTAATTTGTGTTGTATTAATATCAGATTTCCTGAATTTGATCATTAAAGTGTATTGAATACCTCAGATTGTAAGGACACATATGTTATAAGCATTTAGGGGTGAAAAGTCATGACATCTGCAACTTATTCTCAAAGAATTCAGCAGGACAGACAGACAGGTAGGTAGATAGGTAGCTAAGGAGATGGATAGACAGACGGATGATAAATGATTATGTATACTATCATGAAGAGATAAAGGTTAAAAAATAGTGATAAGTGAAGATTCTACATAGAGTATATATAGATGTTCTAAAATTTTGTAAAGTTTTCTGTATTTTTTCTGAACGTTTTTAATTTTTCAAAATTTAAAACTAAGAAGAATTTCTGCAAATCCTATCACAGTAACAACTGTATCAATATTCTCGAAGAAAAGGAGAAAATCAACATCAAAAACTTAAGCATTCTACAATTGAGTGGACACGTTACCCATCCTTCAGTATTGAACTATATTGTCAGTTCCGAACATTTCTAATGTGCTTACTTTTCTGTGAGGGCTGCGGAATTTTCCACTTGTTCAGTAGGGTACCTCTGTCTACTGGTGTAAATTAAGGTAGCTTCTTAACTGCAGATGGTCCCCATTCACTTTTGCCATAGTCAGCTAGCTACAGACTGTACTTTAGAGGCACAAATTTGAACATGAGACACTTTTTAAATTTCTTTTCTCACAACTCAGTTTGAACTTAAAAAAAAATGCCTTTTTCCTTCACAGAGGTGTCACTTCCAAAATAATAAATTTAAATATAAAAATAAAGTTTGGTGATCAATTTTATATCTTTACAGACTCTTTTGCCCCCACCCCCACCCCACGCACCTCTCAGTCTCAATCGTGTGTGTTTCGGAGAACTTCAACATGATTATATTCTGTCCACTTAGAGCAGGGGTGTCAAACTCATCTTCACCAGGGGCCACATCAGCCTCGTGGTTGCCTTCAAAGGGCCGAATGTACTTTTAGGACTGTATACATGTAACTACACCTTAACAAGGGGCAAGGAGCTCAGCTGCCACCAGGTAGAAACAAGGTGCCGGGTCGGATAAAACAAGGTGCAGGGCCAGATTCGGCCCGTGGGCCTTGTGTTTGCCACCTGTGCCTTAGAGGGAAGCCAATGACTATTCCTGGTCTGCTTCATTCTTCCTTCTTTAATCTTCACTTTGACATAAGAGTCCAAAAAAACACCTTTAATAATTCTATTTCTTCACACTTCACATCAAGTCTAATTATTGTCATTTCTTTGCTAACTTTGCTGTAAATCCCCATGAGTTGCCTTAATTATGAAGAACAAATATTTATTTTAGGAAAATCTCTTATTTTCTTCTTCTGCATTTTAGGGTCAATACAGAACAGATGAGAAACATTCAAAGGGAACGAGAATATCCTATCTCTTCCCAAGAGCCAATTATTATACTACAAGCTTTTACTTGGCAAAAGCAAGGGGAAGGGACTTTAGTTTCAACTGGTTTTGTTATAAAGATGAGAACTTCCCCAAACGGTAATAATCATGCCAATCAGAAGACTCAGTAAATGGCCAGTAGACCCCAGAGTAACCTAAACCTTCCTATAAACTCCAGCCTCCAACAAGGGATGTATCCCCTTAGCCTTAGCAACAATGTAGCAAAAAGCTTTTCTGTTAAACACTAAGTAGTCCACGCTCCATAAATCTGATAAAAACAGAATGTTTTTAAGGCTCTTATTGCTAATTTTTCTGTTTTTAGAAGAGATAAATCCAAGAAAAGCTAGTGTCTGGCACACGATCCCTGTTGATGTTAGACACTAATTTTTGTTATTTTCGCTCTACATTTGCCTACCCTAAGAAGCATTTTTCTTTCCATCCCCTTGCATTGTTGATCGCTCCAGTTCCAAATACACATTGTAAACATCTATGTAACCCTGATTTTTAGCAAGTTCCACTTACCAAATTTTGGATTTTCCATGTTCACATAAGCTAGCTGCATAACCAATCACTCAAAACTTGTAGTTTGAGCAACCAGTAACCCTTCTGGCCAGTTGGCAGCTCCTTTGCTAGTATAACTTCTCTACACACTTGGCCGACTTTCCATGTGTCATGTTACAGTCTATTGTATTTAGCAGAGGCCCAGGAGACCGTTGTAGTAACAGCCCCAGTACGTTCGCACCTTTCTGAATTCATCAGCTCCCTCAACATAAGCTCTTGGATGATTCCTTCCCACACTCACTCTGGTCTGGACGTGGCCGTGAGATTTGCTTTAATCAATGTGACAACAATAAATGTGACCTAGTAAAGACTTGAAAAGTGCTTGAACATTGGGACCTGCCCTCTCTGGCTCATCTTGGAACCTTGCTGCCATCACTGCGTGAGCAAGCACAGGCCAGCCAGCTTGGTAATGAAAGGCATGTGGCCCAGTCCCCTCGTCGCCCCTCTGCAGCGAGCCAGCACCTGACACCGAGACCCTTGTCAATGACCACAGATGCATGAGTGAGCCCAGCCAAGACGAGCGAAGTTCTGCCTGAATGAGGTCAGCTCAAATTTTCCATTACACATGTGTCATGTGTCATAAGTGACACCAGTGGTTGTTTCAAGCCACTGAGCTTTGGGGTGCTTTCTTTGGCAGCAACAATAACTGATAAAGAAATTGGTGCCTAGAAGTGTGGTGGTTCTGTGACAAAAACCAAAAACAAGTAGCACTGGCTTTGGAATATGTGGCTGACGAGAGGCTGGAAGAGCTGAAAAAACTTCATGAAAACTGGGGAAGTGGTGAGCACGTTGTTAGCGGAGGCGATGACGTGATTAGAAAATTGCTATAGCAGGTTGGAAAAACAGTGACCTGAGTGAGGTAGCTGTGGAACAGTCAGTTGAGGTGTTGCCTGTGGTAACGCACAAACTTCAGTTTGGCTGGGGGATTGCCTCGCACAAAGTTAACCTTGTCAGCTGACTTCTTTTAGCTGCCTATGATAAGGTACCGGAGCGGTGAGATGAACTCAAGGAAATTCTGCTTGTAAGCAGAGCTCAGGGGGAATTCAGAGCAGCCAGGACACACTGGGGAGAAAGTAAACTCTTCCTTATCTGCAATCTCCCCAGTCAAGGAAAATTGGCAAATTAATAACCAGCTTCAGGGTAAAGATCAAATCAAAATGGACTATAAGTCCCTTTGCAAAGAACTCTAAAAATGTTAAGGACATGTACAGGAGACGCTCTGTTAGACAAAAGACAGCTTTAAAAATTTTTAAGGGTGTTTTCCCCAGCAGCCTGACACACCTAAGTAAAAAGAAGCCTGTCTCAACTAGGATTGCAGATGTAGCTTCTGGACTTGAATCAGATTCATAGGAAGTTCTCAAAATGTTGAAGTCAATTGTACGTCCTGACAAAAGCACCACCATCTTGGGTGGAAAGAGACCACATCAGCTCAAAACAAAGAGAGCCCCACCCTCTATGGTAATGAAGACTGAGGGAGATACCCATCTGCATACACAAGCGATTCTTATAAAGAAGAAATGACATCTCAGAAGACACAGCCAAGAACTGTGAGGAATAATGGGCTAGGGAGCCACTCCCAGAGAGCTGTAGAAAATAATAGGCTGAAGAAACACTCCCAGGAAGCAGAGTCTCAGGCCAATCAAGGAAAATTTCCTGGCCCTGGGGTATGGGGACCAGGCACATACGCGTGGCTGGATTTCAGAATTTCTGCAGACTCACTTCAGTGCACCCCAACCTCCACCTTTCCAGTGGTTCTCTCTATTGAAGCTACCATGTTCTTGTCTTATCACTCACTGTATATTATAATTTATCTTTTTAGCGAAACTGCATCAAAGGGAGCTGTATCCAAAAAGGTACTTGCAGACAAGGTTATATATCCAAAAGTCTTGGACTTTGAGCCTGATGCTGCGACTAGATGAAATTTAGGGTGTCTTAGAAAGGAAGACATGTTCTTTGCATGTGGGAGGAATACAAACATCGGGGCAGAGGCCTTCTACGGTAAGTTGTGGCAGTAACAAACTCTTATTGTTCTTACTTGCCTGTATTCATACCTTAGCCAATCCTCCCACACGCAGGATGTAGCCATGTGACTTGTTTCAGCCAATGAGACAATGGCGAAATGGAACCAGCAGAACCTTGAGAGAACTCACACATGAAGGCTTGCCTGTTTTGGCTGCTGTTTGAACCATGTGAACAAGTACAGGCTAGCACACTGCATGATGAAAGACACATGACCCAGTCACCTCAATTGCCCCAGCCAATAACCAGTGACCTCTAGAAGCAGAGCCACCTAGATGACCAACAGCTGACCATAGATACATGAGTGAAACTAGCCAGAACCACTCGGTCAAGCCCATCCCAGCTGCCAACCAGCAAATGGCAAGCTAAATAATCAGCTGTTGTTTGAAACCTCTAAATTTGTAGTTCATTAGAAAGCGGCAGAGAATGACGCTGTGTCATATCCAGCAGATTATAGCCTGTAGACCAAGTTGAGGTCTCCCCCTGTTTTTGGATAGCCTACAAACTAAAACTGGTTTTTACATTTATGAATGGTTAAAAAAAATCCCAACTAATATTCTGTGACATTAGAAAGTTACGTGACATTCAAACTGCGTTGTCCATAAATAAATTTTATTGGAACACAGCCCCGCCCACTTGTTTACATATTCTCGATGGCTGCTTTGGCACTTCAGTGGCAACGCTGAATAGTGAGGACAGAGACTACATTGCCCCAAAGCCTAAATCATTCACTCTCTGGCCCATTACAGAAAAAGTTTGATGACCTCAATTCTAGCTATAGTTCACAGTTGTTTACATGTGGTCAAAAATAGCACAGCCAAAGTTTGGCATTGAGAGAGAAAGTGGGTGTTCCATGTCTCGGCAGCCCAGGCACAATCTTTGGGCTCCCACCCTCACCCATGGGAGGCCACCCATAGATGCAGTTCAGTGACATCCTGTCCGAAGAGCAAGGGTGACCACTATGTTGCACATTGAAACTAATACAGAATAATACTGAAGGAAACTGTAACTGAAAAAATATATATTGACCGAAAAAAGAAGAGCAAGGGCACACCATGAACGACCAGAAGCCAGCAGCGTGAGTGAAAAAGTGAGAAGAGAGAAGGAAACAAGGCAGAAATGACCTAAGTGTCCACGAGAAAAATGCTTGCTGTCATTTCCTCTTTTCCCCTTTTTACAATATAGCAACTGAAGCAACTCAAGTAGCAGCAGAACTCCAACTTTAGCAATTCAACAGTTATCTGCTGCAAAAAGAAATCTGAGTTTATATCAAAACAAGCACGCAACTAAGATTTCCAATCTCATAAATATTCTGCAAGTATAGACATGGAGAGAGAGCAGACAGTGAACTGGAAACAGGTGACTAATGTGATTTTTATGGCCTTACTCTCATTATTTCCATGGTAGTGTCTTTGCTCACCCATTTTCTTTCTTTTTTTCAATATATTTTATTGATTAAGCTATTAAGGTTGTCCCATTCACCCCCCCCTTATTCCCCTCCACCCCGCATACCCCTCCCCCACTTTCCCGCCCTTTAGTTTTGGTCCATGGGTCATACACATAAGTTCTTTGGCTTCTACATTTCCTATTCTATTCTTAACCTCCCCCCTGTCTGTTTTCTACCTACCATTTATGCTGCTTATTCTCTGTACCTTTTCCCCATCTCCCCCTCTCCCACTCCCCTGTTGATAACCCTCCATGTCTTATATAAATCCCTTTAACATTTCATATAATAAAGGCTGGGTGATGATGAACTCTTTGAACTTGACCTTATCTGAGAAGCACTTTATCTGTCCTCCATTCTAAATGAAAGTTGTGCTGGATAGAGTAATCTTGGATGTAGGTCCTTGCCTTTCATGACTTGGTTTACTTCTTTCCAACCCCTTCTTGCCTGTAAGACCTCTTTTGAGAAAGCAGCTGACAGTCTTATGGGAACTCCTTTGTAGGTAACTCTCCCCTTTTCTCTTGCTGCTTCTAAGATTCTCTCCTCATTTTTAATCTTGGGTAATGTCATTATGATGTGTCTTAGTGTGGTCCTCTTTGGGTCCAACTTCTTTGGGACTCTCTGAGCTTCCTGGACTTCCTGGAAGTCTATTTCCTTAGCCAAATTGGGGAAGTTCTCTTTCATTGTTTGTTCAAATAAGTTTTCAATCCCTTGGTCTTCCTCTTCTCCTTCTGGCATCCCTATAATTCGGATATTGGAACGTTTAAAGATGTCCTAGAGGTTCCTAAGCCTCTCCTCATGTTTTTGAATTCTTGTTTCTTCATTCTTTTCTGGTTGAGTGTTTTTTTTTCTTCCTTCTGGTCCACACTGTTGATTTGAGTCCCAGTTACCTTCCCATCACTATTGGTTCCCTGCACATTTCCCCTCATTTCATTTAGCATATCCTTCATTTTTTCGTCTAATTTGTGATCAAACTCAACCAATCCTGTGAGCATCCTGATTACCAGTGTTC
>PVJI01021404.1:0-27129 GCA_004026765.1 Micronycteris hirsuta
TACCTGTCAAGAGGCTCTTTCTGGACTGGGGGAGCACCTCCTCCAAGAGGCCCTCCCTGACTGTCTCATTGAAAGGAGCTCTGCAGTCACCTCCCGTTTCTGAAACTCTCTGCAGAGATCTTGCCTCTGTCTATCAGTTCCCTGTTTTCTGTTTATTTTCTGTCTCCCCATCTTAGACCATAAGCACCTTGAAAGCAGGAGTGTTATCTTCTTTCTCGATCATCTAAAGCAGTATCTGGCACATAGCAGGCACTTGGAATGAACGAACGGATGAATGAATAGACATACATCTGAGCTGCGTTCTCTTTTCCAAGGTCCATGTTTCTGTTTCTAAAAAGTAGGTCTCCTCCATAATAAATTCAATAAAAGGGAAAATACAGAAATAAATAAAAAGTCAGTCTTCTGCCATATCTCCCTTTTTAAGTACCCGGAATGTTTGAGGATGGCAGAGGGTGGTGGGGTTCCGCCCATCACCGCCTGCTCCCCACCCTCCGAGGGAGGTTTCGAAGACGAGGATGATGCAGTCAGATTCGTGTTTAGACACGTGATGTTCAACCATGGCCTCCATCGTCTGTTTCTAGAAGTAGAGCATTGAAATTTGCAAATGACTCACTTTTGTTGATTGGCGAGGACCCGAGGTTATCCCTGTAAAAGTGTCACTCTCGCAAATGTCCTGAGAGTCTTTCTTCAGGGAGAAGCGATGGTGGGAAATAATAGCCAACGCAACAAGAGTGAGAGAGAGACTGTCGCGAGTGGGCGTGTCGCCTCGCTCATCTTTCCGGGCAGGACAAGGCTGAGAACTGCTGTTTCAGAAAGAGAGGGTGGCAGTGAGGCGGTTGCCTGAAACTCAGTCAGTCTGTCAGGGCAACTTTCAGTTACAGGTGACAGGGGAGGAAGAGCCCATCAAACCGACTTAAGCGAACTGTCCTAATGGAAGAGCCCGTGACTATGCTGCATTCCGGCCTAGCAGTGTTCAGTGGGATGCTGTCAGGACTCACTCTCCGCCTCTCTCAGCTCAGCTTTCAGCTCAGCTCTCGAGTACGCTCCCCCTCAATGTGGCACAAGGGCTGCTTGGGCGTCTGCACTTACATCCACTCTCGTCAGCAGCTCCGCTTGGACCAAGTCACACGCCTGCTGCTGGGTGGTCCACATGGGCCAAGAGCGGGCTGGGGTCTTTCTCTAAAAAGAACCAGAGGGAGGAAAGGATGCTGTAGAGGCGTTGCCTCCCACAAGCAGGGGAAGCCCAGGGGCCGGGCCATGATGCAGGGAGTAATTGCAGCTGCTGGGGGAAACCACACAGAGGATCAGTCCTGAGCAGTGAATGAAGAATTAGGAGACGTCAAGCAAGCAGCATCAGGAGGAGCTGGTGCATTGTGCACCGTGGGAGGGGGAGAGAGTGGAGGGCAGGCAGGACCCAGATTTTCAGCCTGAGTGAGTACTTTATGGTGCTTTCGTTTGGAATAAAAAAAGTTACAGAGAGATCCAGTTTGGGAGGCAGGTGATGAGCTTTGTTCTTGTGTTAAATTTGAGACTCCCAGAGACGAGTACAGAAGCATAGAACACTCACCAGGACGGGGCTCTGAGGCCAGCCAGCCCAGCCTCGCCAGCTTTCCCTTTCAGATACACCTTCCAGGTGGGGCTCGCTGGGGAGAGCCTGTTACCCAACCTACAGGATGTGGGGCATCCATTTTTTCATTTACGTATTCCTTTCCTTGGTTTTCATGAATCACGTTGGCCTCGTTTTGTTTTAAATCAGATTTTAGTGGCAAGTGGCTGCTCCAGGCTTTGTCCACTTATAAATCCATGTAGTTCATTCCCACCGTCAACCAGTAATCAGAACAGAAGGTCTGAGGCTCTGCGGAGAGGAGCCAGGGCAGAGAGGCTGGTCTGGTGGGCATCTGTCCACAGGGCTGAGTTGAGAGCTTTGGGATGGATGAGCTCACCAAGGAGGGTGGAGAGAAGGATGAGGAGAAGCCAAGGGCGTGGAGGTGCAGCTGAAGGAGCAGAAAATGGAAGAGCTGGCAAAGAGAGGGCTGCCAGGGACATAGTCCAGGGAGGTCGGGGTGGAGGAGAACTTCAGGAAGGCTGTTTGCTCCCCCCAAAGGCAGTGATGTGGGATCTATTTGGCAGTTGCCTAAAAGAAAAATCCACAGGGCAGGGGAACAGAATGCACAGAGGTGAGGGGTAAGCAGTGCAGCCACAGAGCAGAAGAGCAGCAGGAGCCTGCCTTGGAGACATTTGATGGTTACATCATTGTAACAACAGGTACCTGTGTTGTGAGCGCAGACCTCCTCGTGAACGGGGCCCAGAGCCGAACATTGTGCTCAGACAGCTCCCGGGATGCTCTCAGCAGCCCTGTGACAGGGTGCCAGTTTCCTCCCGTGTGGCCGTGGCGAAGTTGAGGCCCGCACACTGGTGAGGCCTGGAAGGCAAGCCTCACTCACCGGGAGCCCGCGTTCTCCATTGCTGCCGTCAGAGGCAAGAGCGGGTACAGTAATGTGCGGATAATGGTGGAATTGAGCAGCGTTGGAAAATTCAGTGTTGCTTTTCATATTTGTTTTGCTTTGTTGACCTTTTTAGGGAAATGGCAACCTGGAGTGTCTGTAACCAAAGGGCAGGGACCGGGTGGAAGGAGATAAGAACTGACCGGTGCTGGGCTGAGGCCAGGGGGCGGGTTGGCCTTGTGATGGGGAGTCCAGCTACCTCCACTGAGGTGCAAAGACATGAGTGTGGAGATGGGGAAGAAGCTGACCTTGGTCTTGTGACTTTGATCAGGTGACCTTGATCTTCTCAACAAGATGTAAGGCAGAATCTTTGACTAAAACAGAGAGGCAAAGTTGGCAGAATTAAAAATAGTGGCACAGGTGCCACAGAAATCTCAACGGGCATGTACAAAATGTGAATGAATGTATCTCAGAGCAGCGTGGCTCAAGTGAGACGGGCTGATGGAAATGTGCAGCAGCTTCTCCAGGGGTTGTTGTGGGGGAGGTAGGGATGATCGGAGGGTAGACTGAGGAGGAGGAGGGTGCAGAATGGTCCATCCGAACCGCACTTTGCCGAGTTCCTCATCACAAATACTAGCTTACTGATTAAGCTCACCCTATTAGGGCACCAGTATTAATGTGCTCACGGAGTCCAGTCCTGCAGGGGGAGAGTACCCCCATTTTACAGCTATAGGCACTGAGGTGGCCTTAGAGAATGGCAGTGCTTTGCTGGGTGCTCCCCGGATTGCCTGTGGCTTGAGGCCTGGGAGGCAGGCGTGCTGGCTGTGGCTGGAGAAGGACTCGAACCAGGGAGGCCTGGCCCCAGCCTGCGCCTGTTTCCCAGAGCAGGTATGCACTGCGGTGAGTGCTGAGGGGCAGCGAGGGAGCTGGAGGCCACGTCCTCACCTCCTGCAGGGCTGGGAGAGACAGAACTTCAGAATCCAGCATGCCTGAGTGAGTCAAGTCCAGGCTCCAGGTTCACACGGGCCCAGAAGGTCTGCCTTCTCAGGCAAAGCTGGCACTCTCTGCCCCCAGCACGGGGTGGTGTCTCAGGTTACCAGTCCTAGGACACCTGCCTCCTCTCAGAGCCCTGTGTCATCTGAATGCACAGTGACACTGATGTACTGGGCCACATGGAACAGCCTCAGTGTCATTTCAGCCACTGAATTGCTTTCGGCTGGAGGAGATCACACAAGCTTTCTTCTACCTAATAGGAGAGCGTCTCGAGAATAGCAATTTGGAAAAAAGACATTATAATTCCATTAAAATCTTACTCCCTTGAATACTCCCAGAGGGGGGATGCCCTCAGAACTTGCGAGAAATCTATTTATAGACTCAGTGTCTGGAAATGGAATTAACAATAATGACCAACTGTGTGTTACCGGGACCAGGCATGAGTACTGGGCTCCGCCCCCTTGGCAGCACATTTAGCTCTCCAAGCCTCAGTTTCCTCACCTGTGAAATGGAGCTCAGAGCCATCTGTTTGTCTTGCGGGAATAACAAAGATTATGCGTGTAAACAGCATCTTAGTACTGCATTTCCCTGCCTCCACTTAGCCAGATCAGCAAGCCCCTGCTTTTCTTCTTTCTAAAAAATTGTCTGTCTGAGCAACTGAACAATAAAAGCTAAGCAGAGACATAGGTAACAGGAAATGGCCTCTTCAAGCTCACCTCCCCACCCACCAGCTCCGCTGCTGTGGTCCTTGTTGTTTCTGACGGCGTCTCCTTACCCGGCACCCAGCGTTCTCTGCTCCATTCTCTTCCGCCATCATGATTTTGTACAGTTCTCCCCTTTTCTGCGTCATCCTCCGGCCTGTCACAGCCCCTGGGACTACAGGGAGCTTGAGCTCATTTCTAGTTTCCCTATTTTTTTTTTTTTTTTGAAGATTTTATTTCGCCCAGCTGGTGTAGCTCAGTGGATTGAGTGCGGGCTGGGAGCCAGAGGGTCCCAGTTCGATTCCCAGTTGGGGCACATGCCTGGGTTGCGGGCCAGGTCCCCGATGTGGGCCATGTGAGAGGCAACCATACATTGCTCTTTCTCCCTCCCTTCTCCTCTCTCTGAAAATAAATAAATAAAATCTTAAAAAAAAAAAAGATTTTATTTCTTTTCAGAGAGAGCGGGAGGGAGAGAGAGAGATGGAAAGAAACATCGATATGCGAGAGAAACATGGACAGGTTGCCCCTCACACGCCCCTAACTGGGGACCCGGCCCACAACCCAGGCATGTGCCCTGACTGGGAATCAAACTGGTGACCTTTCAGTTTGCAGGCCGGCCCACAATCCACTGAGCCACACCAGCCAGGGCCATTTCTAGTTTCAATGTCAGTGTGGAATGCAGGCTGGGAACACCTCCCCTCTTCATGGCACAGAGTTGGCCTGGGCCCACCACTTCTGAATCAGAAGCCAAGTGATGCCCTCTGGCCGAGGCCACCAGACCGCGTGGCTGCTCGTTAGGAGTCCGGATCCCTGGGCCTGCGCCAGGTGTTTGGGCGGAATAAGTCTGGGGCTCAGGAGGGGGTATGGTGACTAAGCCCCCCAGGTGGTGCCTGATGGCTTGGGAGCCACACTGTAGGCCCACCATGAAATTCGAGTTCAGATTTAAAGCAGGCTGGGGAGAAATCAGCACAAGCCAGGAATTAACTCAGGGTAACTGGTGACCTTTCAAAAGAAGTTCCCATTTAACAGATGGGAAAATGGGAGGCAAGGACAGAGACAGATGAAGAGAAAGCTGCGTGGCCGGGACCCTGCATCCAGTCCTTTCTCCACTCCGGCCCCAGCTGTCAGAACGCCCTCCTAGGGGCTGGGAGCGTGGTATGTTCTGGTGTTAACGCATGAAGGAACAGTCTCACACACACAGAGTCTACCCTTGATGAACTGAGGTGGAATCTGTTAACAGCTCTGTCAGAAGACCCAGCAAAGCTAAAAGCATCCTTTTTGGCTTTGATGTCTCGACAACATGCTTCCTTTGAAGCTCCAGGAGAGCCCTGTTATTTCCTCTGACAGCCCCGGGTGACAGGCTCTGAAATGAGAAGTGCCTGTTCCCCGCAAAGCCTGAAGGTGTGACTTCTTGAGAGCCTCACATGCAATCCAGGGTGGTAGGCAAGACACCTGCTCTGGGAGCCCCCAGGGCCTAGGCTCCGCCACTTGCTCTGACCTCTGAGCCCCCTGGGCTGAAGACCTGCTGGCCTTGGGGAATTTCTGATATCTGACTCCTCAGATACCTCCCTATGGCAGTCAAGCCCCAAGACATTCCCTCATCAGACAGCCAGGGTACATTTCAGCCACCTTGAGAAGGGTTTCCAGAGTCTGGTCTGACTCATTCTCCCTCCCCTTGAGGGCCACAGGCCACTCGTAGGGAAAGGTCAGGAAATGCTACCAGCCTGCCTCCAGAAATGAGGGTGGGGATCGGGAAGGGCATGACCGTGGGAAGGGCTGACTTGGGGAGGCATAGAGAAACTTCAGTGAGGTCCACCTTTGCAGCGCTGTCCTCACCCGGGAGCTTGTTAGAAACGCAGACTTCCTGAAGGAGCGCCTGTGTTTTAACAAGATCCCCAGGCAACTTGTCTGCACAGAAAGCTTGTATCCCAGCTGCCTGGCTCCAGGTTGTGCAACCTTGGCCCAGCTCGTTAACCTCTCTGAACCTCAATATCTGCACAGGGTTTTTGAGAAGTGAAACATTTAGCACTTGGTATATGCTAAGCCTTCAGTGACTGTTTGCTGCCATCATTGGGAAAATGGCTAAAATGGCAGTTTTGCCACATTTAAACCCAAAACATCTAGCCATTCCTTGGTGGGGAAGGAAGTGCAAACTGCATGCGCGAAATTTCCAGGTACTAAGTGAAGAACCCTCAGTGTCTACTTACAGGACACATTTGGAGGCTAGAGAGAAGAGTGTCTCTTAGCGGCCTGGGCCCTGACTGTTTAGCTTGGGGTTAGTCGCAATGATTGTTCATCTGGTTGGTTTGGGGACTCCTACCTTCACTGGTGTGCCTTTCCTTTCTGCCTCCCCCACCCCAGCTTCGGGACCCTGCTGCTCGCATGACCGGGCCTGCAAGGCCTTTGTTGCCAGCAGAATGAAATCCCAACTTCTTAGCGTGGCATTCAAGACCCGTCACAGTCCGGCCTGGCCAGAGTGTGAGCTTCCTCCCCACTCCTTCCTCACGCCCTGCCCCTGAACCCCAGTCCTGGTAGTTCCTCTGATGGCTCCTTGCTCTTGCTACCTCCGCCGCCTGGGGACACTGTGATTGGAGTCTCTCTATCTTTCTCTCTACCTGGTGGGATCCTACCCCATCGTTGGTGGCCTTTTCACCCAGCCGCGTCCGTGTAGTGTACGCAGAGCTTGGACATACTTTGTCCAAATCCCAGCTCTGCCGCAAACTAGCCGTGTGACCTTGGGCAAGGCACTGTGCCTCCCTGGCCTGGGCTCTTTCTTCTGTAAATTGAGGCTAAAAACAGCTGTTTGGCACAGTGGTTCTGAGGACTCATCAACCAAGTATGGAGAATTTCAGCTCAGCACAGTCATGGCCATTTTATTTCCAAGAAGAACATTTCTTTCCCTGTCAAGCCGTTAGGCAGCCTGTCCTACCAAGTGAACTGCAGCCCCTCCGTGTTTCATCAACTCCCCCTCCTTTCTGTCTGTGCACATCCAGAGGCTCACTGCCACCTTCTCGCAGGGGGAGTCCCCGAGCTCCCTGCTGAAAATCACAGGTCCCCCCTGCACACCCATATGCTCTTCTCTGCTTGACTTTTCTTCCTGGCATCAGCCAACCGTCCAGCTTCTGCTTGTAATCCTCATGAAAATGAGCTCCACGAGAGCAGAGATTCCTGTCTGTTCACTCCTCATCCTCAGCACCTAGAACCACGTCTAGCATTCACGGTGCTCGGTCAGTATCTGTTGACAATATGCGTAAGTCATTTTTGGGCTATCGGGGGTATTTAGGTGGTACAGCTATTATGGGCTGAATTGTGTCCCCCCCCAAAAAAAAATTCATATGTCGAAGTCCTTTAAGTGGAGTGTTAGCAGGTTGGCACAGAATGCGCCTGTGCCCAGTTCAGCCCTGCTGGGACGCTGGCCCAGGGCGAGACCCGGCATGCAGAGCTGGTCTGTTGCGACACTCACCACACTGCACAGAAGGGGCTGCATTGGAGTTTAACATGCATTTTATTCATTCATTCATCTGGTCATTCTTTTTTTTTTTATTTTGCCAACTTTGACCAGCGTACACGGAACCTGCAGACTTTGCCAGAAACACTGTAGCCTTCATGCTGGTGAGTACGGACTTCGTGGTCCTGACCTCACTGGTGACTCGCAGACTTCCAAAAAGACAGGCTCCCGCTCTCTCTGCAGCTCTGCAGACACTCAGCCCCTTGTTGAGCAAGGACTCATCTCCTTCCCGACTCCCCGGGGCAGTGGCTCTCACAGCCCCCCAGTGGGACGCCCAGAGCTGAGTCTTCAAAGGCTAAGCGCCTCCTGAGCCCTCCCCCCTTTCTCTCTTCCCTTTCTTTGTCGTTCCTCCTTTTCAGTCCACTCTAGTTTGGATTCTGCGTTGCCAATTAAATTTTAGAAGATACAGTTTATTCTGAACCACAGTTTGGGGAACATTGGGAAGCTTTTAAGATGTCTCACCTCAATTTGGCTCATTTCTCAGCCTTACTTACAACAGATTTAAATCATTCTAGATGTGGGGAGTTCCATAAGAAAGGTCTCTTCTCCCCTACACTCACTTCTTCCTGGCTGATGTCTTTGTGCTGCTGGAGAAAAGTCTACCTTTGCTCCCTTTCTTTCAAACACTAGAATCCAAATGCCCAAACTTCTTGGCTACTGCGTACAATTTAGCCCCATTCTGCTCTTTCAATAGGACCCCCTGTGGGGCTCCTTCCCCTCAGAGAGTTCTTCCATTCATACACGGTCCAGCACATACAAACATGCATGCATGCACACATGTGCACACGTGCACACAGGCACGTGCACACACATTCCTGAACAGCCAGACGAGGTGTGTCTGTACTGCATCCCTCTGCGTCAGCTGCAGCTTCCACGAGGGAGCCACTCTTCAGCTAACTGCATTATGCAGCCAGTATTCGTGGAAAGCATGCTGCGTGCCAGGTGCTGTTCTGGGCTCTGGGGAAACCACAGCAAAAGGTCTTTATAGTTTCTGTTCTAGAATAGCACTGTTTGGTAAAGCACCCCTCAATGATAGAAACGCCCTGCACTTTTAAAACTGTAGCCACCAGCCACACACAGCTCTTGAGCATTTGAAATGCGGCTAGTGTGACCGAGAATGTGGGTTTTTAAAAATTAATTTAAATTGAAAGAGCCATATGCGGCTGCCATATCGCATCGGGAGCACAGTTCTAGAGGGAGGGACAAACATAAACAAGTCAGTAAATATCCTCCCCTCCCTTTTTCTTAGCCACCAGCCCCTAAGAAAGATAGTTGTGGGCTCAGCATCCCACAGAGTAGCCATGAGACTAAGTCGTCACTTCCTGCCTTGAACACTCTTGCCAGTGGGACCTAAACCCAAGGCAATGGGGGGGGGGGCAGGAGCGATACACCATCTCCTCTGTTCCCTCCATTCCTGTTGCCCTGGATGCCAGCTGGCTTTCTTTTAAAACGCTTCTCCCTCCTCCTCTGGCCACAAAAGGAAAGCCCCGCTCTACATCAGCCCCCGCATTTGGATGCTCAGTATGGCCCAGCCCACCGGCTCCCAGGTTGGGTTCTGTTAACATATCCTACCTCCTAATAAACAAACTACCTGGGCTCCCAAATTAGTATTTGTTTAATGCAGTCACAATCAAAATTCTGTTTGATTTTGCAGATGGTATCTATTTATGATAATTGATTTATATGAATAGGTGATCAAAAGAATCCAGAACTGTTTTGCAAAAGAAGAGTGACAAGGAGGACTCACTCCACCAGATATTAAAACATGCTCTAATCTACGAAAAATTAGTGAAGCATAATAGATGCAATAGCTAGACGAGGAGCATGAATAGGTGCCCCGGAAACACCCTAGTGTATATGCAAATGTAATGTAATACAAAGGTAGTTTCAAAAATTTGTGAGAAACGATACATACCACAGGATCATGAGATCATGGGTAACTTTTAAGAAAATGGCTACAGGTGTATCTTACAGCTTAACTCAGGATCAATTCAGTTCCAGATGAGTTAAGTGTAAAAAATAAAGCTAAAACACTCTTAAGAAAACACAAAATAATATGTCTTGGCTATCAAGGCTGGGAATTATTTTCTGTATATGAAATTATGATGAAAGAAGCCACAAAAGATTGATAAATCCACTACCTTAAAATTAAAATTTTCACATGTAAAACATGAAAAGCACTGTATAAAAAACTAAAAGGTAAAAATGATAGACTGGGAAAGTTTTGCAACCAATAATGTACTGACATTCCTAATATAGAGAGAAGCCTGGCAAATTAATAATAAAAGCACTGAGCTTCACACTATAGAAATGGCATAAACAGACAATTCACAAAGAAAGAATACAAATGGCAAGTAAGTCTTTGAAAAACTGTTCACCGTTAGTAGCAATCAAGAAGAAGGATAAAAGAGGGGATTAAGAAGTATAAATAGGTAGTTACAGAATAGCCAGGGGGTATAAATACAAAGTACAGTGTAGGAAATGGAGTAGCCAAATATATGCATGACCCAGGGACATGAACAGTGGTGGGGGCATTGCCTGAGGGAGTGGGGGTGCTGGGTGGAGGGGGGCAAAGGGAGAAAAATCAGGACAACTGTAATAGCATAATCAATAAAATATAATTTTTAAAAAAGAAAAAGAACAAAAGCATATTAAAACAGTTTTAACCTAGGAAATCAGCAGGGCCTTTTCATGGAAATAGTTCAGGTAGGGTGAGTGGTGGGCTGGCCGCTCACTCGCTGCAGAGGCAAGGCCCACCGGTGCAAAGACTCCGCCTTCTGAGTCAAGAGAACTTAAAATGGTGATCCTCTTTGGCTCAGTGCTTCTATCTCTAAGCATTTATCCAAAAGTAGTGATTGGAAGTAAGGACTCCGGGTGTCGATTGCAATTTTGTTGAGAAGAGCCAAAAATTGGAAATAAATGTCCAACAAAAGTTGAATGGCTAAATGCATTCTGTATGGTGTATCTCTACAATGTTGTATCATGCAGCCATTTTTAAATCATTTTTTTTTAAAGATTTTATTTATTTATTTTTAGAGAGAGGAGAAGGGAGGGAGAAAGAGCAATGTATGGTTGCCTCTCACATGGCCCTCACTGGGGACGGGGCCTGCAACCCAGGCATGTGCCCCGACTGGGAATCGAACTGGGACCCTCTGGTTCCCAGCCCGTGCTCAATCCACTGAGCCACACCAGCTGGGCTTTAAATCATTATTTTGCTCCACATTTATAGAAATGGGGAACCTTTCAAGTGAAATGAAGGAAATGAAGATACTACAATACTGGGGTGATTTTTTCTCCTTATACTTCAGTGTATTTTCTGGATTACCTAGAGTGATTTCAATTTTATGACAAGGGACAAAAATTCATATCTACTTTCTAATGCCCAGATAAATGCCGCTTGCCGGCCCCAGCAAAGTGTCTTGCTTCTGATGTACCAGCAGTTAAAGCAGCTTGAGATCCCAGGCACATCTCACCTGCAACTTTCCCTCCCCCGCTCCACCCACCACTCCGGAAGACCTCAGCACTTCTGCTGCTTTTCTGTGTGCATTTGTCTCTAAATGCGAACAAGTGGGCTGCAGCCGCCTTGGCTGGCTTTGGGCCAGTTCCCGCTTCCCTCCCCAGGGAAGGGAAGAGGGTGAATGTGAGCATGTGATCTGTCATTTTTATGTGCGCCGACTCGGAGCTTACCTGGGTGTTTGCTCTGGGTGCCAGTTGTGATGGGTCATGCGTACACTCAGAAAGAAATGCTAGTTGCCCTGGCCAGGCAGGTCATGTGACTGGAGCGTCATCCCATACAGCAGAAGGTTGTGGGTTTGATCCCCTGTCAGGGCACATTCCTAGGTTCCAGTTTCAATTGTCAGTCAGTATGTGTACGGGAGGCAACTGATCAATGTTTCTCTCTCTCTCTCTCTCTCTTTCCCCCCTCTCCCTCCCCTCCTTCTTTCTCTAAAATCAACAAATATATCCTCAGGTGAGGATTTAAAAGAAAGAAATACATGCAAAGAGCTTAGATTATTTTTTTAAAGAAAGCAATGCTAGTTTCTTTTGCCTTGTAAATAAACACGGACCCTGTCTCTGTTCTTGTCCCACAGATACGATGCTGCCTCTTGTGTTTAATGGTTGGAGCAGTTACAGTTTTCTGCACTGAGATCATTCTGGAAACTCAAACACTAGACTTCAGCATTGAAGGGAAGCCAAAGTCACTGGAGGGGGGTTAAAGCCAAGAGCCTTTCTTTGACCTTATTTGTTCCAGAAGTTTCACAGCCCCTTCCCTACGTGCCCCGCCCCCAGCCCCACCCCAAAAGAAGCCATCACGCACAGACGGGTGGCATGGCGAGCAAACGGAAGTCTACAACCCCGTGCATGGTTCGGACATCACAAGTTCTAGAACAAGATGTGCCCGAGGAAGGAGACAGGGCCAAAGAGAAAGGGATCGGCACGCCACAGCCTGAAGCAGCCAAGGATAACTGGGCAGCAGAGCCTGAAAACTCTTCCAAAGAAAACGAAGTGATAGAGGTGAAATCGACAGGGGAGAACCCATCCAAAAAGCTCCAAGGCGGTTACGAGTGCAAATACTGCCCCTACTCCACGCAAAACCTGAACGAGTTCACAGAGCACGTGGACATGCAGCACCCCAACGTGATTCTCAACCCCCTCTACGTGTGTGCCGAATGTAACTTCACAACCAAAAAGTACGACTCCTTGTCCGACCACAACTCCAAGTTCCATCCCGGGGAGACCAACTTTAAGCTGAAGTTAATCAAGCGCAATAATCAAACTGTCCTGGAACAATCCATCGAAGCCACCAACCACATTGTATCCATCACCACCAGCGTTCCTGGAAGCAGCGACGGTGACCCTGGGATCTCGGTGAGTAAAACTCCCATCATGAAGCCAGGGAAACCAAAAGCTGATGCCAAGAAGGTGCCCAAGAAGCCCGAAGAGGCCACCCCCGAGAACCACGTGGAAGGGACTGCCCGCCTGGTGACAGATGCAGCTGAGATCCTCTCAAGACTCGGAGGCATAGAGCTGCTGCAGGAGTTAGGGCACGTCATGCCTTCGGTCCAGCTCCCACCAAATATCAACCTTGTCCCCAAGGTCCCCGTCCCGCTGAATACTACCAAATACAACTCTGCGCTGGACACAAACGCCACCATGATCAACTCCTTCAACAAGTTCCCGTACCCAACGCAGGCGGAGCTGTCCTGGCTGACGGCTGCTTCCAAGCACCCAGAAGAGCACATCAGAATCTGGTTTGCCACCCAGCGCTTGAAGCACGGTATCAGCTGGTCCCCAGAGGAAGTAGAGGAGGCCCGGAAGAAGATGTTTAATGGCACCATCCAGACAGTCCCCCCGACAATCACTGTGCTGCCCACCCAGCTGGCCCCCACCAAGATGCCGCAGCCCATTCTGCAAACAGCGGTGCCTTGTCAGATCCTCGGCCAGACCAGCCTGGTGCTGACACAGGTGACCAGCGGGCCGACAACCGTCTCTTGCTCCCCTATCACTCTTGCTGTGGCCGGAGTGACCAACCACGGCCAGAAGAGACCTTTAGTGACTCCCCAAGCTGCCCCCGAGCCCAAGCGTCCACACATCGCTCAGGTGCCAGAGCCACCACCCAAGCTGTCCAGCCCTGTGCTGACTCCAGCCAGCGAACGCAAGAAGACAAAGGAGCAGATAGCCCATCTCAAGGCAAGCTTCCTTCAGAGCCAGTTCCCGGATGATGCCGAGGTCTACCGGCTCATCGAGTTGACCGGCCTTGCCAGGAGTGAGATCAAGAAGTGGTTCAGTGACCACCGGTATCGGTGTCAAAGGGGCATCGTCCACATCACCAGCGAATCTCTTGCCAAAGACCAACTGGCCATCGCAGCCTCCCGACACGGTCGCACGTACCATGCCTACCCTGAATTTGCCCCACAGAAGTTCAAAGAGAAAACACAGGGTCAGGTTAAAATCCTGGAAGACAGCTTTTTGAAAAGCTCATTTCCGACCCAAGCAGAACTAGATCGGCTAAGGGTGGAGACCAAGCTGAGCAGGAGGGAGATCGACTCCTGGTTCTCAGAGAGGCGGAAGCTTCGGGACAGCATGGAGCAAGCGGTCCTGGATTCCATGGGGTCTGGGAAGAAAGGCCAGGATGTGCTGGCCCCCAACGGTGCTCTGTCTCGCCTGGACCAGCTCTCCAGTGCCCAGTTGGTCAGCTCTCTGCCCAGCCCTTCACCAGCAATCACAAAAAGTCAAGAACAGGTCCATCTCCTGAGGAGCACATTTGCCAGAACCCAGTGGCCTACACCCCAGGAGTATGACCAGTTAGCAGCAAAGACCGGCCTGGTCCGGACTGAAATTGTGCGTTGGTTCAAGGAGAACAGATGCTTGCTGAAAACGGGGACCTTAAAGTGGCTGGAGCAGTACCAGCAGCAGCACATAGCAGACGACCATGGCTATGACATCCTGTCGAGGAAAGCAGCGAAAGCCGTCGTCCCCGCGAGCCCAAAGAACGGGAGCGGGGTGGGGCCGCCATGCCACAAGGACCCCAAAAGGCTCTGCGAAGAGAACTTGGAGAAGCTGGTGCCCAGGCTGAAAGGGGGCAGCGAGCCAGCAAAAGACGGTTTGCCGGCAAAGCCCTCAGAGGCCACTTCGGACAGGTCAGAGGGCAACAGCCGGGATGGCCAGGGCAGCGAGGAAAATGAGGAGTCGGGTGTGGTGGATTGGGTGGAGGTGACGGTCGGGGAGGAGGACGCCATCTCTGACCGGTCGGACAGCTGGAGTCAGACTGCCGCCGAAGGCGCCACAGAGCTGGCCGACTCGGACTCCGACAGTGTCCCCGCGGAGGCTGGCCAGGCCTAGACAGGTAATGGCACCTGTTTCCCCCGGGGCCACGAGGGGAGGATGCTGGGTTTCTCTCTTCTGTTGCTAGAGTCAGTAGAGTTTTTAGGGGACAGGGATGTTGACAAAGATGATGGGCTTTTTTTTTTTTTTTTTTTTAAGGAAGAAAAACAGGGACTGGTAGATTTCATGTCATGTGAAAGGCTGTGCCGATGGGTGACAGAACAGTGGCAGGTGGCCTGCCTGGACACCACCCTTTGGGGCCCGTTCGGCCTAAAGTCTGGTTGCCATTGTAACCACCTGTTTTGTGTTCACTACTGTAAGAAGAAAGAACATGGAAAGGATGTGTCTTTTCCGTTTTCTTTCTTTTTTTTTTCTTTTCCTCTTCTTTTCTCCTTGGACTTTTGAAGAGTAAGTGTCTAAGTTTACTGGCTAGAGATGTGGGGTCGTTTCTACTAACCTGGAAGGTTGGGTATTTGCATAGGCGTGGTGAACGGAAGGTGCCCCTAGCTGTGCTGAGGGGTCCCTGGAACCCCTCAGATCTGGAAGAGACTGGTGTAAATTAGGCCTGTGGAGCCACAAAGCCCTGGGAAGGGAGGTTACCATGGTGACTAATGGCCATGTCATCCACATAATGGGACGTGCCACCCAGGCCCTTGGTATTCGTGCTTCACAGAGGCCTGTGCAAATCAAGGCCTGAGCGCAGCAGCCTGCTTGGTGGTGAGCTCGGAAAGGAGTCAGAGCTGGGGGTGGGGGTACCGGGGAAAAGGTCCACCTTGGCCAAAGCACAAATATTCCAAGGGCAACTTGGGCCTAGGAGAACCATTCACGATTTACAATCTGCCTGGGTTGGCTCCTCCACGGGTCACTGAAAAGGCAACAAAAGCCCCCCCGCCCCACTACCCGGTGTCATCTTGTAAAATAATCAGATAAAGGGTAAGGACTTCCAGAATGGTTGGTAGGGTCCCCACGGGAGCCCTAGGAAGCACCGTGCCTCTCTGTTCATGGCCATGTGACTCGTTCATTCATTTATTCGGTAATAAAATGAGGCGCCTGGCAAGAAAATCAAGTCTTCTCGAAACCAGGTTTTAGCCAGTTCCATCAGCTATGAAAAGAGCAATTTAATAAGCAGCCAATCAGAGAGTGCCTTCAAGTCTTCCTCCTCTGACTTTTTGGAAGGAAGTAGTAATGGGTTTGGGGGGAGGGTGCAGCCCAGAGGGGAGGGGGCATGACAGGAAGAGAGGGATAGGCTCCTGACGTCACCAATGGCACCCGCTACCCTCCTCCGTCTGGCTACCTGGGTGTTGTCCTCCCTCTGGTCACTCTCTTGTACCCTACCAGTCCAGCCTTTATCTCTCTCATAAAATGAAGGGGCAATATTTTTGTCCAATCAGAATCTGCCTGAAAGCTCCGAGCGTTCCCTGTCTTCTGCCCTTGGCCTTTTCCAGTACGTGATATAACTCCACATGATTGCTTTCGGCAACAGGGTTCAGTCCAGTTCGACAAATGCACCCTGAGCAGCTACTGAATGCCCGTCTCTGAGCGAGGCACTGGAGGTGAGGTGACGAAGAGACAGATGACACAGTCCTCGTTCACACGGAGCTCAGTCAGGCCCAGGAGAGAGGACCTTGTTCTCCCTTTTACTAGCCAGGGTGATCTGTGGTGTGATGGAGACATGAGCAGCTGTGTGTGGGAGCATCCAGGAGGGGCACCCAGGTTGGGGGTCAGGGAAGGCTTCCTGGAGGAAGGGTCCTCTGACTCAGGGGCTAGCTGATGGGAAGGAGTTAGCTAAGTACACAGACAAGGGAAAGAGTGGTTCAAGGGGAAGGAATAGACAAGGCAAAGGTCCAGAGACAAGAAAAGGAACGGAGCCATTGAGAAACTAAAAGGGGTTTGGCATAGACTGAAAGTCAAGTGTGGGAATTGATTAATGATGAGGAAAGGCAAACTATGAGGAAACCTGATGGTCCCACAGCTGGCAAAGGCTATTCTGAATTAACTGTATTTGCTGAGCTTGAGTATATAGACGCTCAGTGTCCCTGTAACCCAGAGTGAGCTCGGGTGGGGCTTCCCAATGCCCTTTGTTAAGTGGGAGGTTGTCTCTGGGTGGCAGCTCCCCAGAGGCCCCTACGGCCACCTGTTCCCACCCCTTCTCTCCCAAACTACCTCCACCCATCTGGGTTAAAAATGCCCATCTGGGTCAGCTGCCACTGTGCCTGACCCTCACCTGAGGCTCGGGGGAAGCTGAAGTTGAAGCCATGCTTAAACCATAGAGAAAAGCTTTGGGAAGAAAGGGAGGAGGGTGGAGCAGAGCCTCCTGAGTAGCAGAGGCTGAGCTAGGTGCTCTGGCCATGGGGGGTCTTGTCCAATTCCCTTAGCCTGAGAGATAAGCTCTTTATACTTTCATAAACCAAGTAACTGAGACTCAGAAACCAGAGAACTCACCTCTCTGCCCCCAGCCAGCACCTTGGTCTCACCCCAGAGCCTCGTGCTTCCCACTGTCATCTCTGCCTCTTCCTTTCTGAGGTGTACCAGTATTCCCCATTTCTGGTTGCCCAACCCCCAGTGGTAGGGGATGGGGGCATACCTAGGGTTTTTGGAGGTGACTTTTGAATTAACATTAGATAACTCAGAGATACAGGAACTTGCTGTCTCCCCAAAGAACTGGGAACACCCAGAAACCCTTTTTGATATTTATTTTTTATAAGTGCCACTAGTGTGTACTGCAAACTATTCCTAAATAAGATGCTAAGATCCACTCAATACCTGCCGACACTTCTTGTCCCTAATAGGCTTCCTGATATTTCGGAGGTGCCATTGCATTCAGGAAGGGGCTGCCCTGGTGGTGGCCTCCTGGGCCTTTTAACTTGGGGGGGAAAACTTTCTAAATTTCTTCACAGCTTTTATGAACCAAACGCGTGGGTCTCTTGAAATGTATAACTATTCAGTGATGCCTTTATTTAAATGCATGTTTATTTAGGAACCTGCAGTTGAGTTCCGTTGTCACGCATGTGATCGTCCTGAAGATGACACACGGTTTGACTTCACGAGAGGTGCTGTGGGAGGCACACACGCGAGAGATTAGGAACTTGGGCCAGCGGCTGAGAGCCGACTGTAGGGCGGGTCTCCTCTGCAGGAGTTACGCGTGTCCCCAATCAGTTGCTCTGGCTGACACTTTGCTTTGCAAGGCGCACGTCAGCATTCGGTCCAGGCCCCCCTCTGCCCTGAAGTTAGACACAGGATGAGGAATCCTTCCCAAGCCTGGAATCGTGTTGTCTTGACTCAGTCTCTGGGTCTAAACAATTATCGAGCCATCCATTGAGAGACTTGTCCCGGGAAGGGGCTAAAAAATAAATTCCTCCTTTCCTAAAACGTGAGTCAGAATACTTGAACAAGACATTATCAGACATATGCCTTGATGTTTGGCCAGATGGAATATTCCAGCTTGACTGCTACTTTATGAAGAGTTTCTGTTCATTTGTACGTGCCGTGTGCTCAGTGTTCTAAGCACGTCAATGAAGTCATTTAAACTTCAAGGCAGCCCTAGGAGATAGGTCCGGCTCATTTCACAGGGGGCAAAACGGCCTCAGAGACGCCTGCCCTGGGTTCCTCAGCTAGCAGCTGGTGCAGCCTGGAGGCCATCCTCTCGTCTGCCAGGCCAGTGCCTGACCCCGCCACCATGGCCCACCGCCACTCCCACAGTGACGCCACCCAAACCACCCGGCCGAACGTGCAGGATGCGGTCATTTCTCAACTCTGTGTGGGAGTGGTGAGTGATGCACAACTACTCATTCACTACCTGGCTGCCTCCCGGTTTCTGACAAATCCACCTCCTGAGAACTAGGGGTGGCTTTGGGGAAGAGGTAAGTTTTGTGAAACGTCAGGAAAAAAATATTTTCCATAGTCCACCTGGCTTAAAAAGACTCACGGCTGCCAAGTGTTGCACCCTCGCTACAATTCAGGATCCAGGATATGTGTGCACCCACACCATTAGATCCGGTGTCCAAATACAGAGATTTGAATGCATGGATGGTGGATGGATGGCTGGATGCATGACTGGATGGATAAAAATATTCTAATTTTCTGTTTCCCTGTCTCTCCCCCACAACCCTTGAAGGCATATTACATTAATTTCTGAATCCCCAGGGCCTGACCCCGAGCAGATGCTCAATAACAACTTACTGAACCAACCTAAGAATTAATGAAGATAGTTGGCTCTCAGTTATCCAGGGTCTGGTATTTCCATCCTTTTGCTTCTCATTTTTTTCCCATCACTCGTTGGCCCCATTAGATGACAGCAGTCAGAGGAGAGGAGTCGGGGGCAGTTTGCTTTCCAAGTGTATGAGCAGCTTCAGGGGAGCGTCTGTTGGGGACTGGGTCACTGGATATTTTCTGGGCGATGCTTTTCAGGAACTTTAGAGCAGCCTCGCTGTCGTGGTACCCAGTGGAGAGCTAACTGCTCTCACTTCCATTTACCTAATGCTGGAGCTTCTCCCACTAGGAATTCTCACTGTGCTTTGGGGAGCTCAAAGCAACTTAAGAATCATGGAAGCTACACCCCTCATTTTTCAGAGGAAGGATGCAGGGCCCCAAAGAGAGAGGTAGGAGCTAGTTCAGCGACATTCGTGATGAGTACCTGGGCTCATTCATCCAGCAGGTATTTATGGGCTGCCTGCAGTGTGCCCGGCTCTAGAAAGCCATGGTGCCTGGCATGCCCCTGCCCCCACGGAGCCCACTCTGTAATGGAGAACAAAGCTTTAATCAATCTTCGTTCAAATGAAAAGCAAAAGTAGCTACACTGTCCAGTGTCTTGAAGGAAGGGTTCGTGGTGCTGGGAGAATATAGAATAAAGGAATTTACCCTGATTTAAGGGGTTAGGGAAGGCCTCTCTGAACAGGTGGGGGATGAACTGAAATATAAAAGGTTACACAGAAGTTAGGGAAGGCGAGAATGGGCCAGAACATTCCAGGCAGAAAGAATAACATACTCTTAAGGTCCTGAGGCCAGAGGGAACAGAACACATCAGGGGACTTGTGGCTGTGACTTGCCTGCGTCCCCACTGTCACAGAAGTGCAGGGACAATAGCCAGAGTGTTCGGTCAGATTTTCTCTGGAGACTCCTCTGACTCACCAGGAAAGAGGACTGTGTGTGATTTTGTGCGGGTGATCCTGTAGAGCAAGTCTGAGAGCCTGCGGGAAGTCAAGGAGGGAGCAGAGGAACGGCATCGTGCAGATGCCGGGGTGTTCAGACCTTTCTGCTCTAGTGGTCAGTGCCGGATGGACGGTGGAAAATGCTAGACCACCCCATGCTGAGACATTTTATTTTATACTTGCGTTAGAAAGTTTCTACAACCTTAATACTTACTGCATCAATCACCTAGGACTGCCATAACAGAACAGCACAGGCTGAGCGGCTTAAACAACAGAAATGTACTTTCTCGGGGTTCTGGAGGCTGAAGGTTCAAGATCAAGGTGCCAGCACTGTTGCTTGCTGGTGAGACCCCTCTCCTTGGCTTGAAGACAGCACCCTTCCCTCTGTGTCCTCATGGGGCCTTTTCTGTGCCTGCAGATCCTCTCCTTATAAGGACGCCAGCCCTATTGTGTTAGGACCCCACCCAATGACCTCATTTAACCTTAATTACCCCCTTAAAGGCCCATCTCCAAATGCAGTCATTGGGGATTAGGGCTTCAATGTATGCAAGGGAGTGAGGGCCGTAATCCAGCCCATAACGCTTTCTAATACAGTTGTCTATTGTTGTCAGGTTTAAGTGATGTAATGTTAAGTGAAACCCCTGCCCAGGGGGCAGCATTAGCAGCAGCACCCACTCAATGGACGCCGACTCTGAAGTTGCATCCTCTTGTCTATGTGGGCGAGAACTTGGTCATCTGCTTCCGGTCTTTCAGAGCTGACTTTCGGGGTTAGGGCCCCAGTCATACAAGCTCAGGCTGTTAATTGCCTCTCAGAGGGGCAGGGGGTGGGGTCCTGGAGCGGCAACAAGGGATAACATTGCTGAGCACTTACTGTGCCAGGCACTGTCAGGCACTTCACATGTGCTAACACTTCTCTGAAGTCAACACGATTCTCTTCAGTTTACGGTCGATGAGAATGAAGCACAGCAAGATGATGCGTCCAAGGTCATTGAGCTAGGAAGCGGGGAGCTGAGATTCAAGCTCGCACGTGTAACCCCATCAGGAGTCTGCCTAGCGAGTTTCAGGTGTGATCCCATTTGCTCAAATTCTGTTGAAACCCCTGGATCATATTCTGTGACAGAAAAAGGGCAGGAAGGGCCAGTAGCCCCTCTAATTCCTTTTGTCTTGAGCCTCCCGAGAGCAGCCTGGGGGAGATTTACCTGGCTGATAAGTCCCAGCAATTTCCCCAACCCCAAGGCTCCCCAACTGCCGTAGGGAAAGATCTTCTGCCAGATGGGACAGAGTTGACGAGCGCCCGGTGTGGGTTGGTTTGGGGTGGTGTTGGCTTCTCCCTGTTCACTGGGAGATCGTTTCATCCCTCTCCATGCGGCCGTATTTCCCTTATCTCAACTCTAATTAAAATCAGACCATGCGCCCTCTTATAACAGGCGACTTGACTTTTATAAGATAATAAATCACTATCACAGTGCTTGTCTTCCTTTCTCTTGGAATACAGTGTTATTCTCTCCAAGTCCAAAGGGCTTAGGAGATCCCTACAGGGGAAATGAAAGAGAAAGAGAAACAAAGCCATCACATGGGGAAGGAATTCTGTTTCATGTTCCCCCCTGGATACAATAAGAGAGAAGCAGATTTTGCTAAAGTATTAGATCGTGGTTTTTAACATTCCAAGTTGTCCCCGAGATGGAAAGGGACAGCATGGGAGGCAGGGGCTTGCTCTGCCGGTGGAGTTTGGGGACAGGCTGGGTATCTGTGTGGTGGAAACATTCAAGTAGTGCCTGCCAATGACCTTGCAGCTGCCTCCCGAAGCTCAGGCCTGGTGCTGCAGGGTCTGCGGCGGGGAATGTCCGTGACCAAGGGGTAGGATTCTGGATTGGAACCCAGGAGATCAGCAAGGTGCCACATAGTCAAAATCGCTGTGATACTCAAAAAAGAAAAAAAAAGCCTGAAAAGCGAACTTGTCCTGAGTAGACCCGACACAGTGCGGAGAGTGGGCTGCGGGCGCCTGCAGAATTCACCGAGGCTGCGTCCACATCCTCACAGGCCTCATGAAAGGTACAGTTAACCAGGCAATTTGAGGACAGTTGTGCTGGGGAAGGCCCAGCCCAGGGACACTCAACAGAGAGAACTGATGGCGTTGGGGACAAGGACTTTGGGGGAAGTGGCCTGCAAGCTGGGTTGGCTGCCCTCTGACTGGGCCCAGATGGAAAAACCAGCCCTGCCTCTGCTTCCTCTTCCTGTCCCTCTGCCCCAGGCAGAGCAGCGTCTGCCCGACTCACGCTGAGAGTGCCACCCGCCCCACAGCCCGAGTCCTGCTGCAGCCCCGAACCTGGGAAAGGCCTGGGGGATCTCCGCGCCCTGTGGTGCCAGGCGTGTCTCCACAGACGTCAGGGGTCTCTGCAAAAGCAAAAACAAAAGTGGCTCTGTCCCCCATTCTCCAAGTCACCCCCTTAGTCTTGTGATCTTTCTTTAAGGGCTTTGTTCAGCATTTTCTTTATTAATGCTTATGGTTGGAGGATGATGCATGTTCATTGTCCATAAGAAATTACACAGGGAATCAGAAATAGTCATTGCCACATAGAGAACCACCTTCGTTTTGAGGTTTATCTGAGAAAGTGAGAGTTTTTGCTAATCGCTTGAAGAGAAAGGGTTCAATTTCATTTATGAGCGAGGGAGAAAATGTGTTTACTCTCACACATGCACACACACACGCATACACCCGAGTCTGCTCACACCTAAGGCCCTAACTTTACCCCTGGCCTTCCCAGAGGAATAATGAGGCAGTATTTCCAGAGTGCCTGCCTGCTTTGCACGGCTCATCTGTGACCCTCCCAGCAGCTCCTGGGGTATGAATCACAGAAGCGACACTCGGGGAGCTTAACTGACCTCAGCGCCCAGCTCGGAGGCCGGCAGACCCTGGATCTGGCTTCCCGGTTGGGGGAAGGAGGAACAGCAGCTGTCTGTCCGCCCTGGGCCTTATTTCCTGGAGCCTTGAGAACTAACTGTTCGGGTGGCCGTCTAGCCAGAAGCAGCCTCCTGTCCAGAGGTGGTGAAAGGCCCTGTTTGCTGGGGAAAGCCTCTTCCCGGGGGCACGAGAGAGGGCTGGCTGTGCTCCGTGGACCCACCTGGGGGCACTTGCGCCTGTGCACAGGACTGCCAGCCCTGCCTTTAAAGCAGACACGGCGGCTCGTGCAAGGAAAGGCTGTGTGTGTAGGACTCGGGTGGGGTGCGGGGAGGAGCAATTCATCGGGCTGGCCGAGGTGGGCTCTAAGGTGCTGAGGATGACGCCTTCGACGTGCATTTTGGGGGGACACAATTCAGCTCATAACGAGGTCCTGGGGCTATTTTCATCACTTCAAAGTAGATGAGAAGTGAACATTTCTCCTTACTGACTCCTAGCAAACGTAGCCCAATTGTCAAGAGCACAGGCTCCAGAGATTGCCTGGGGTTGAATCCTGGCTCCGCCGCTCCCTGACTGTGTGACCTTGGACAAGTTATTTAGCCTCTCTGTGCTCAGTTCCTCACTTACAAAATGGGAATATCAATAATACCAGCACCACTGAGGGTTGACATAAACATTAAATTAAAAATACACTCAAAATGCCCCATCTTGTCATGGTTATTATTACATGTCCTACCATATTTGGAAAAGGCTCCATCTAACGAAAACAATGAAAGCATCACTATAATACCGTGTACCAGGCACTATTCCAAATGCTGGTGCCTATACTAACTTGTGTAATCAAAACATCTCCATGAGACGGATGCTGTCATCTTCCACGGTTCACAGAAGCAAAAACGAAGCCCTAGACAGGGTATGTCATGTGTGCACAGCCTCAAGGCTAGTAAGTGGGCAGGGTCAGAGCCAGAATCTCCGTTTGTCTGACTCCAGAGTCTCTCAGAAGCCTAATGACTGGCTGCCGCCACAGCAACAATAAAGGAGGCTTGTAACCGCGGAAAGAATCTCAGGCCACCTCCGTGACGTCCTCAGAAAGCCCTCCGGTGTTCAAAAGCCTGACTCTGGAGGCACTTCCCGTAATGTCAGATTGGGCTCAGGAAGCACTTTAAACCGGGCCCCAAATTTGAAGGGTGTTGGCCTGTCCCCCGGTCTTGCCCCCCAACCCCATGGCTTGGGAAGAACCAGGAACAGGCACCCCCTGCCGCCTTCCCCCATCTTCCTGACACCCTGTCTCTGGTTTTGTGTCATCTCCCAGGGAAGCCGGTCCGGATGGCTCCACGGACAGAGGGGGCGCTCCGTCTTCGAAGAGAGAAGAGAACTTCCCTCCCAGGCCTGCGGGGGCCGCCTGGCCAGAGACGCCAAGCAGAACTACTTAGCTGGCCTGTCCCTGCCCAGCGCAGGGACCCAGCGACTTTCACAGGCGCCTCCCAGGGGACGGGTGGGAATTGTTCGTTGTGCCAAAGTCCTACTACTGCGTTTTCAATGGTTCCTTGTAAATAGTTTGCTCCTCTGCCCTGTCCCCCACCTCTTGCGCTACTGGAACCAATTTGTACCATGGGGGGATTTTGCTACCTTTTTAATCGAGAGCAATTTCTATCTCCGGCACCACCATCGGAAGGTTTTTTTTTTTCCAGGAGGGAAGGCTGATCATGCGTGCTTTTTTCTTTCTTCCTTTTCTTTTTTATTTTTATTTTATTAAGTTTGGGGAGGGGGTAACGTTAGCATTAGTGCCATTGTATCTACTGGATTTTAGGTAGGGAGAGTTCATTTTTAAAGGCAGTTGGAAATGCAGGAGATTTCTGGGGGAGAAGTCGGCAGTCTCCACTTGGAGACAGTTTACAGATGGCAGATCTTCCGAATCAAATCCGTTTCCGCTTCCCCCAGTCGCCTTCGCACTTCCTGTGCAGCCAGGCACAAGGCTCTCTGAATGGCCTCTTACAGGTTTCTCAGCGGCCTGGCCTCTCAGTCAGAGCTTGGGCCCCGCCAGAGCTGGGCGACCTGGGGGGGCAGGCGGCGGTTCTTTTTAAGCACCTTTCTGGGTACTCGCAGAAAGGGCTGTCACGTCTGTTAGCATTACCTTTACTTTTTTGAAATTACAACAAAAAGAGACCTTCCTATCCAGAAGGTACAAAGAATGGACTACTTTGGTTTTCATTTCTGTTCCTAACTGCCATTTTTCAGTGTGGTATTTGACAAGATTTCGGCTTGAAGCCTCACCATGGACTGATTTTTTTTGTTGGTGTGTTTGTTTTGGGCCAATTTTAGATTCCTGAGTGCACTTTTTTTTCTCCCGTTAGCCCTGACTTTGAAAGAAGAGCAACCAGGAGACACATCTGGTGTAAATGTTGCAAGGTGAACTCGGCCTGCAGCCCCGCCCCCCTCCCCCATTTGAGTACACTGCACAAATAAAATGCTAGGGAGTTTGGAAAGAAACAATTTTTCTAACTTGTTGCTCATTTGTTGTAACTCAATAAAGCAAAGACTAAACATTTTTATAACCTTTTCCTCTGCTCTTGGTCCTTCATTTCTGTCTGGCTCCCGGGACACGGCAAGAGGGTTCCAACCTAGCCACCTCCCGTTCCAAATCCATTACGGTCACATTTCTCATCTTCCGCCTTGGGGAGGTGGGACATCGCAAGTGCGGACTTTAAAAACACTGTAAATGTCCACGTGGGCATCATTGTCATCTGTCTTGGACACACAAAGGTAAGCGATGGGCCCTGGCTTCTCCGGGGTCTTCACAACGAGGTTCATACCACAGTGCGGAGAGGAGCGTCTGAGTGGGAACGGGACCTGCAGGCCGTGCGTGGCACCCCTGCCCACTCTCAGGTGACCTCAGGTACGCTTCCCTCCCTGGGCTGCCGGTGGCTGGTGACCGCCATCTCTCCAAGAAGGCCGGGTTTCGTGTCTCTGCCCAGGTGAGGCTCAAAGGTCCTCTCCCTGTTCCTGGGTGACACGCATCAAGACCAGTGGCTTCCTGAGCAGGCCCCAGAATCACCTGGAGGGCTGGTTCAAGTTTCTGATTCAGCATGTCTGGGTGGGGCCCAAGAAAGCACCTCGGTAACAAGTTCCCCGATGAGGCTGATGCTGCTGGCGCAGGCACCCCACTTTGGGAACCTCGGGGTTTATTTTTACAGGGACTTACAGACTTCTGGCCAGCTTATTTAAACTAAGCATGTGTAAAAAGCAGGCGTAAGCATATTCTTCAGATATGAAAGAAATAGGACCTCTTAAAAGAAAGGACCTTTCTTCCCTTTGGACCCCCAAATACAGGAAACACTGAAAAATCGGGGATTCAGAAGAGGCTGGGCTTCTCAGGAAGATGCCCTCAGTATTGCGACCAAATGAAGCTGGGAGAGTTCTGGTCCTTAGCTGAGAACAAACCCCTGCGTGTCGCAGCCGTGGGCTCCAGTTGCCTTGGAGATACTTGCCCACTAATCTCTTCCCCCAGACCTCCTTCACCGCTTCCTCGTTCTCCCCAGCGTTCCCCCAGTCTGTGGCAAACTCAGGGTGCAAGGATGCCTTCTGCTGAGTGGATTCTGCCCAGTGCCCCCACCACCCCGGAGCTAATCCTGCAGATAACACACTCATGCTGTAGCACCACTGCAAGAGCACCTGGTGTCTCTGTTCAAATGCCACGTGTTCAATGAGAAGTAAACATTTCTCCTTACTGACTCCTAGCAAACGCAGCCCATTTGTCAAGAGCACAGGCTCCGGAGATTGCCTGGGGTTGAATCCTGGCTCCGCCGCTCCCTGACTGTGTGACCTTGGACAAGTTATTTAGCCTCTCTGTGCTCAGTTCCTCACTTACAAAATGGGAATATCAATAATACCAGCACCACTGAGGGCTGACATAAACATTAAATTAAAAATACACTCAAAATGCCCCATCTTGTCATGGTTATTATTACACGTCCTACCGTATTTGGAAAAGGCTCCATCTAACAAAAGAAGCGTTCCTATCTGCAGGACCAGGATGAGGTTAAAGCAAGCAAGGCACCTAAAGGTGCAAAATTTAAGGAGCCAGGGTCCTGCAAGTGCCAACCCTGAGTTTGCCGTGCCCTGAGAGCGGCCCCTCCTTCAGGTCTGCATCCTAGGTGCCTCCCTCGCCTCCCCCTGGCCTGGGCCCTTCTACCCGGCGTGCTTTCCTCCAGCCCTGCTTTACATGCCTCCACCTTGCTCTTTACAGCACGTTGTATCCACGTGTTTACTGTCTCTTTCATCCACTGCATTGCAGGATCCATGAGAGCAGGACCGTGTCTATCTTATTCCCTCTCCCACATCCTCTGTGCCTAGCACGGTGCTGGGCACATGATAGACGCTCCCTAAATATCTGTTGGATGAATGGGTGGGTGGGTGGACAGATGGATAATGGATGGATGGATGGATGAAGAATGCCAGGTCTGCAGTCAGACAACCCTGAGTGTGAGTCCCAGCTCTCCGGCTGATGAGCTAGGTGATCCTGTGAGATTTACTTAACTTGTTCAGAGCCTCAGTTCCTCATCTGTGACCTGGACAGGCAGACCTTCACCACAGGTCCAGTGTGAGCATTAAC
>PVJI01021405.1:0-27110 GCA_004026765.1 Micronycteris hirsuta
GTGACCCCTTCCCTCCGAAGCAGTCTCCCTACCGGTTGATCTTTCAGTTTTATGCGCAGTCCTGGTTTCCAATCTTCTCTACTCTGGAATACAACTGGGTGATCGCTCTGCTCCTCAGAAAATCGGCCCGATATCCCGCCAGTGGGCCGGAGAATAGCGATCACGCTTCTCCCTTCTCCGCCGCCATCTTTCTCCCCTCTACAAGCATAATTTTTATTGGTGTGCATTTTTGGGATGTTGATTTAAATCCCACATAATTTTTTTTTAAATGTCGCAAGAATGACGTTTATTCTCCCCACTTTTCTACCCTTTAATCAGCCATAAGTAATATTTACTTGCAACGAGGACACTGTTTTCTGTTTCTATAGTGTAGAATAGCTTGGTGGAAAATAGTTTCTAGAAGTTGTTCTAGTAATTTAAAAGGTAATTTTTTTCCTGAAGAACTGACGTGTAGGTCACGTTAATGTGATTGTGTGGTAGGCAGATAACATCTCCCCAAAAGATGTCTGTGCCCTAATCTCCGGAACCTGCGAATGTATTACATTATCCTGCATGGCAAAAGGGACCTCTCAACTATAATTTTGTAGGATCTTGAAAGGGGGAGATTGTCCTGGATTTGTCTGAGTGGGTTCAGTGTAATCAGAAGGATTCTTACAGTAGGAAAGCGGGAAGGTCACAGTTTGAGGAGGAGATGTCATGATGAAAGTAGACATCAGAAGGATGCCTAAAGATGCTATGTTGCAGACACTGAAGAAGGAGAAAGGGGCAATAAACCAAGGGAAGCAGGTGGCTTCTACAACCTGGAAAAGATAAGGAAACAGACTCTCCCCAAGAGCCTCCAGAAGGAGTATAGGCCTGCTGACTCATTTTGGACCTCTGACCTCCAGAACTGTAAGATAATAAATGTGAATTTTAATTCATTGGGTTTGCGGTAACTTGTAGTAGCAGTAATAGGAAACTAGTATAGCATACATTCTGTAAAACGTCCTCGTTCACAAAGTAATGGACTGTGGGCCAGCAATTTACATTTATGATGTATCTAATCTTAGAACTTTGTAAGGTAGGTACTGTGTGTACATCCCAGATTACAGATAAGGGAACTTAAGAGGCTGACCTCTCCCACTGGCCATATAGAAGGCGGTAAGTGGTATATTCAAAGATTGGCCCTTATGGCTCCAAAGGTGTTAATCCAGTTTGTCTATCTTATGATCTCCTAACACAATTACTGAGGATAGTAAAGGGCAAAAATAACTTTCTTGTTGAATATGAGCAAAAAATGAGTGGTAGGTAAATGAATAATATTTTTTACTAAATGACAATAGATTATTAAGGGTCGGAATCAGTGATTAAGAGGTATCAGAAATTTGTTGTAACCTAGGGACCAGAGGAGTAGATAGCTGTCCTTCTGGGCTTTACGCTTACTGTTTGACTTATTTGTCGCTAAGTGGGCTTTAAGGCACATTATTTAGGAAGTGCGCTGCACTGTAACTCCCTGAAAAGTAATCCATTCTAACTTGGAAATTTCTCCAGTGTAACTTGGAAAAATTATAAGACTGCTTGGAATTATGCTGCCAGTTATTTAAAGGATCAAGTAGAGAGACCCATTTTAATTTTGTTAAATAAAGCCCATACAACATAGCGTTAACAAATATTAAAGTCGTCTGGTTATGTAGGACAGGTAAAAAGAGAAGACTTGATGTTTCAAAGGTCCATCATTATTGTTCACATGGAGCCGAGGAAGAGGGCTTTGCATAACTGGGACAGAGATGTTCCACTTAGTCAGCCTGTGAAAGTAGAGGACCATTTTTACATTTAGGAGGCTGCGGCTTGCAGATGCTAATTGTGTGACCTGACCCTTACCACTCTGTATATTTCATCAGACAATTAAAATCCTTGGATATTCTGATCATTTTACTGCCGGGGTCAGTGTTTAGACTCATGTTGGAAATAATCATTGAATTACAGTTAGAGCTAGATGTGATTTTTCTTTAGCTCCTTTTATTTTTATAGATAAAATGGCCACAGGTTGTGTTTGTTTTAAAAGAAAAACGTTTTACATGATGTAATGAATGTGCTACCACTTTAGAACCCACTAATACATACATATATATATATATATATATATATATATATATATATATATATATATATATAACCCAGTAGGATCGATACTACTAGTGTGGATGTGGCAAAACTAAAAAAGACTGCTTCATAACTTGCTGTTTTCCAAACTATTTTGCTCATTCCTGGCTTCTTCAGTGGTGGGCAACATTAGATTTTCTCATCCCTAGGTTTAGCATTGGTTACTCGTCTTATGCACCATAGTACATTTTCATGTACTATAATTTACTGCACGAGTCACTCTAGTTCTTTTGACTGTGCAGAGGTAGTATTTGCAGTCATTCCTGGGGTGTTATCTTGTATCCATCTATTTTTTAATCTTTTTTGTTGTTGCTGTTGTTGTTTGAATACCGTTGTCTTCATCTTCCCACCACCACTTTCCCCCACCCCACCCTCAGTCCTGTGCCCCTTTGGCTTTGTGCCTGTGTCCTTTAACCCTTCTCCTTGTTCCTGACATCCCTCCCCTTTTTCCTGACAACCCTTCTCCTTTTCCTCCTCCCCTCCTCTGTTATCCCTGCCCACCTCCCCCCTGGTTACTGTCAGTTTGTTTTTTTCCAAGGTTTTGTTTGTTTATTTTTAGAGAGACGAGGAGGGAGAGAGAAAGGGAGGGAGAGAAACATCAGTGTGTGGCTTGCCTCTCACGTGGCCCCCACGGGGGACCAGGCCCGCAACCCAGGCATGTGCCCTGACTGGGGTACACCAGCCAGGGCAGTTTGTTCTTAATTTCCATGTCTCTGGTTCTGTTTTGCTTGCTTGTTTGTTTTGTTGATTAGGTTCCACTTATAGGTGAGATCCTATGGTATTTGTATTTCACGGCCTGGCTTGTTTCACTTAGCATAATGCCCTGCAGTTCCATCCGTGCTGTTGCAAAGGGGAAGAGCTCCTTCTCTCCTTCTGCTGTGTAGTATTCCATGGTGTAAATGTACGATAGTGTTTGGATCCACTCATTTACTGATTGGCACCTAGGTTGCTTCCAGCACTTGGTGAATTGGTGTTTCAGGATTCTTAGGGTGAAGTCCTAGCAGTGGAATTGCTGGGTCAAAAGGCAGTTCCATCTTCAGTTTTCTGAGGGTATTCCATACTCTTTTTCCACAGTGGCTTCACCAGTCTGCCTTCCCTCCAACAGCGCCCTAGGATTCCCCTTTCCCCACAACCCCACCAGTACTTGTTGTTTGTTGATGTGGTTATGATGGCCATTCTGACTGGTGTGTAGCGGTATCTCATTGTGGTTTTACTTGGCATCTCTCTGTTGGCTAGTGATGCTGAGCATCCCTCCATATGTCTCTGGTCCTTCTGTATGTCCTGTCCTCTGTGGAGAAATGTGTGTTCAGCTCCTTTGCTCATTTTTTATTTGGGTGGTTTGTCTGCCTGGAGTGGAGTCGTGTGAGTTCTTTATATTATATATTTTGGAGAGCAAACCCTTGTCTGAGGTATCATTGGCCAATATATTTTTGCATACGGTTGGTTCCCTTGTCATTTTGCGGATATTTTCTGTAGCCGTGCAGAAGTTTTTTAATTTGATGAAGTCCCATTTGTTTATTCTTTCCTTTATGTCCCTTGCTCTAGAGGACATATCAGTGAAAGTATTGGTGCGTGGAATATCTTGAGATTTTCCTGTCCATGTTCTCCTCTAGGACTTTTATGGTGTCACAACTTATATTTAAGTCTTTTATCCATCTTGAGTTTATTTTGGTGCGTGGGGTAAATTGGTGGTCGAGTTTTACTTTTTTGCATGTAGGTGTCCAGATCTCCCAATACCATTTGTTGAAGAGACTGTTTTTACTGCACCCTTTGTCAAATATTAATTGACCACAGAGACTTTGGTGTATTTCTGGGCTCCCTATTCTGTTCCATTGATCTGTGTGCCTGTTCTTATGCCAGTGCCAGGCTGTTGTGATTACCATGGCCCTGTAATACATAGTATGATGTCAAGTATGGTGATCCCTCCTACTTTGTTCCTCTTTCTCAAAATTGCTGTGGCTATTTGGGGTCATGAATGGTTCCATTTGAATTTCTGAAATGTTTGTTCTACATCTGTGAAATATGTCACTGGGACTTTAATAGGGATCACGCCAAATCTATAAATGGCTTTGGGTTGTATGGACATTTTGATGATGTTAATTCCTCTGATCCATGAGCATGGTACATGCTTCCATTTGTTTGCGTCTCCCTTAAAATCTTCCTTTGCTGTGGTGTCGTTTTCTGAGTATAGGTCTTTCACCTCCTTGGATAGGTTTATTCCTAGGTACTTATTTTTCTTGTTGCAATGTCAAATGGGATTTTTTTTTCCTGATTTCTGTTTCTCATATTTTGTTGTTGGTGTACAAAAGTGCCTTTGATTTCTGAATATCGACTCTGTATCCCACTGCTTTGCCAAGTTCACTTACTAGGTTGAGTACTTTTTTGGTGGAGTCTATAGGGTTTTCTGTGTACACTATCATGTCGTCTGCAAGCAGTGACAGTTTTGCTTCCTCCTTTCCAATTTGGATGCCTTTTATTTCTTCTGCTTATGTGGCACTTCCAATACTATGTTGAATAGAAGCAGTGAAGGTGGACATCCTTGTCTTGTTCTTGATCTTAGTGGGAAAGCTTTTTGTTTTTGCCCAGTGAGTATGATGTTGGCTGTAGGTCTCTCGTATATGGCCTTCATTATGTTGAGGAATGTGCCCTCTACTCCTACTTTGCTGAGTGTTTTTATCATCAATGGGTACCGTGCCTTATCAAATGCTTTTTCTGCATCTATTGATATGATCATGGGATTTTTGTCTTTCCTTTTGTTTATGTGATGTATAACATTTATTGATTTGTGAATATTGTACCATCCTTGCATCCATGGGGTGAATCCCACTTGATCGTGGTCTGTGATCTTTTTTATGTATTGCTGGGTGCAGTTTTACAATATTTGGTGGAGGATTTTTGTGTCTGGGCTCATCAGCAATATTGGCCAGTGGTTTTCTTTCTTTGTTGTATGTTTATCTGGTTTTGGAATTAGGGTGATGCTGGCTTCGTAAAAAGACTTTGGGAGTCTTCCCTCTTCTGGGAAGTTTTGGAATAGTCTGTGAAGGATAGGAGTTAGCTCTTCCTTAAATGCATTGTAAAATTCTCCTGTGAAACCGTCTGGTTGAGGGCTTCAGTGTGATGGGAGTGTTTTGATTACTGCTTCAGTTTCACCAGCTGTTGTCAGTCTGTTCAGGCTTTCTGCTTCTTCTTGATTCAGTTTTGGAAGCTCATATGTTTCTAAAAATTTGTCCATTTCACCCAGGTTTTCAAATTTCTTGGCATATAGTTGTTTGCAGTAAAATCTCACAATCCTTTGTATTTCTGTGGTATTGGTTGTAGTGTCTCCTCTTTCATTTCTGATTTTGTTTATGTGGGTCACTCTCTTTTTATCCTTGATGAGTCTGCTTTAGGGCTTGTCAATTTTGTTTATCTTTTCCAAGAACCAGATCCTGGATGTATTGAGCCTTTGGGTTGTTGTTTTCATCTCTATGTCCTACCTGGCCCTCCAGCTTGCTGATTAGATCCTGTGCTTCATCTATCTTTTCATTCCTTCTACTGTGTTCTTCAATTCAGAAGTTGTATTCTTCATTTCCCCTTGGCCCTTGTGGATTGTTTCTGTGTCCTTTTCCATGCTGATAGAGTTTGCAGTACGTTCCTCGTAGTTTCCCTGTAGTTTTTGGTAACTGGCACTGAGCTCATTGAGCTTCCTTATAACTGTTGTTTTGAACTCAAAATCTGATAGTTGACTTGCCTCTATTTCATTTAGCATTCTTTCTGAGGACCCCTCCTTTCTTTTCCATTGGGAGTTGTTTCTTTGTCTTCCCATTATTTGTGAGACGACTCTTCTTCTTTGCCTCTGCTTCTCAAATTGATCTGTTTTGACTTCCTGACTTTGTGGTATGAACTTCTGTGGTAGGAGACCTGTGAGATTCAGTGGTGCAGTCTCCTTGGTCTCCTGAACTTGCTGCTCTTGAGATGCCGTTCATGTTGGTTCTCTGGATGCAACTGGGTTTTGATTGTTGTTGGGCCGTTCTTTGGTGGGTCCTTCCCTCCAGCTGGTTGACTGAGGGTCACTCCGCCCACCAGTCTTCTGTGATGTTGTCCAGGTGCTTCCAGAAGAAATCCACAAATCCCAGGAAACAAACCCACACTGGCAAAAATAACTCCTCCCTGCCCCACCCGTCACCACCCCCACCCCCACAATCCCGCTATCAACAGCAATTGAACCAGTATTAATAAGGGTGTACAGAGAGTAAGCCCAAATAAGAAGGGAGAACAGATACGAGGTGACCTAATGAAAGAAAAGTGATTTTGAGAGAGTAGAGGAAGGAGCACTAATAAGAGTTGGCAGTTGGAGCAATGCGAAGAGAGAAAGTAAAATTTATATCATGAATAGAAGAGGGAATGAAGAATGTGGACTGAAGTATGAGAGGGGAAGCATATAGTTTTAGGTTTAAACAGAAATTAAAATAATATAAAGTAAAGTAAGGGGGAGAAAGAAAAAAGGAAGGAAAATACTAAATAATTAATTAAAAATATAGGGGCCAAATTGGAGAGAAAGATCCACCGCAGTACTATCAACAAGAAACCAGGTAAAATTAATATAGGTGGTATGGGAATAAGAGGGAAAAAAGAAGCAAAGAAAAGTCTAAGAGATGTTTAGAGGAATGGGAAGTGACTCTGAAATGATAGAGGGAGAAGGAATACTGAGTGAGGAACAAAAACCAGGCTAAGGTAGGGAAAAATTAAAATTTGGGATGTAGGGAAAGAGAAAAAAGAAAAAAAGCCGAATAAAGAAAAATAAAAGGGCAGGATGAAAGAGAAATAGAAGAAAGAAAAAGAGCAGACTAAGATGGCAAAATTAAGAAATTTGAGACAAAAAGAAGAGGAGAGGGGACCAATAAAATTTGATATCTGAAATACAACATTAGTGCAGCTCTAGAGAGAAAATTGAAAACAAACAAACAAACAAACAAAAAACAATGCAGCGACAGCTACCCTACGCACAACCCATGTGCAAAGATTGCTAAAGGTGGAGAGAGAACCCTGCCATTTTAGGAGCTGGGAGAAAGGATGTGGGATGACCATTGACAAGAAAATAGGTTTTGTGTGTCTGGACAGAAAAGAAATAGTGAGAGTACAGAATGGAAACAAGTTGTAGCAAGAGAGAAAACAAAATTTGAAATGAAAATAATGCAGGGAAAAAAGGAAGGTAAAACAGGGCAAGTGAAGGGAGGGGCAAAATATGTGAATTGAACTACACTGTAGTATAAAATCTATTGACTTAATATGTACAAACTTGCTGGACAAGAAACGAATGTTAAAAAACTATGTGGGAAAGAAATTACCGCAAGTCATGGAGAAGACCACAGTAGCTTTCGTCTACGTAGCCTCTAGTATTTACCACTGTTTTTCTTTTCTGGATCCACCCCCGCTGATGTCAGATGGTGACCCCGTCTGACCTTAGGCATCCTGTTGGAGACTTCCAGTGGTCTACTGTCTGTGGCTGTCTCCTTGAGTTGTTAATCTGGTCACTCTGCACGCAGCAGCCAGGCTTAAGCACCAGAGGCCAAGGCATGGACCCTCCTGGGGTCGGCGCTGCTGTTTCCCCACAGGCTGCTGCCACCCGGAGGGGAGTGGTCTGCCTGAGCAGGATGGCTGCTGCCCTATGGGGGATGACTCAGCACCAGGATCCCGGAGTCTACTCTCTCAGTTCTCTCCCCTGAACTTCCATCCCCAGCCTCTCCTCAGGCATCTCTAGCCCACTCTGCCCTGCACCTTTGCCAGAGCTCCAGGTAAGTGGCTGCAAATGAGATTTTTTTGTGTTGGCCCTTTAAACAGCTCTTGCATCTCCAGCCATCTGTCTCTGTAACCCAGCCACTTTTCACCGCTGGTTGTTATCTGTGTACTTTTGGGGCCCTGGTGCTCTAGGCTGGGGATTCCAGCTTAGGGTTTAGACACCATTCTTCTCAGGGCGATCCAGCTGGCCACTTGATTATCCCTCTGGCGCTGCCTCCTGTGGGCCCCCACCCAGCCAGCCCTCTCGAGTCTCCACCGCACTCCTTGCCAGATAGATTGTGCCTGCCTGATTCTCCTGTGTGTCCAAGGTTGTACAGCTTCTCTCTAGCTGCTGCTCAGTTGTTTGTCCCAGGTGGTTTCTCCCCAACTGAGTTGTAATTCCAGAATGGCCCTGGGAGGAGGCTAGTGTGGCTTCCATGGACTCTTCTGCCATCTTCCTCCAGAAGACTCTCTGTCTCCATCTTAATGTCCAGGAGAACTCCATTAGTGCTCAGGGAAGAACGTAATCTTTGGAATGTTAAAGATAGTGAAAATAATTCAGTCGTGTTTTTCCCTGTCTCAGTTCATGTCCTTGGACAGACTTTGTAAAATTAGGTCGTCACTCGTGATAGTGTGCATAGAAAACCCTATAGACTCCACTAAAACACCACTTGACCTAATAAGAGAATTTGGCAAAACGGCGGGCTACAAGGTCGGCGTTCAGAAATCAAAGGCAGTTTTGTACACCAGCAGTGAAACATCAGAAACAAATTAGGGGGGTAAATCCCATTTGCTATAGCAACAAGAAAAATAAAGTACCAGGGAATGAGCCTCACCAAGGATGTAAAAGACCTGTACTCAGAAAAACATACAACACTGAAGAAATAAATTAAAGAAGACACAAACAAATGGAAGCATGCACCGTGTTCTTGGATTGGAAGAATTAACATCATCAGAATGGCCATACTACCCAAAGCAAGTTATCTATTCAACACAATTCCTATCAAAATACCAGTGACATATTTCACAGATATTGAACTAACATTTCAAAAATTTAAAAGGACCTCGATAGCCTCAGGAAGTCATAAAGGACCTCAGATAGCCTCAGGAAGTTTGAGGAAGAAGAGCAAAGCAGGAGGGATCACAATGCATGATATCAAACTGTACTGCAAGGCCAAAGTAATCAAAACAGCCTGGTACTGGCATAACAACAGACACGCAGACCGATGGAACAGAACAAAGGGCCCAGAAATCAATTCAATTCTCTATGGTCAATTAATGTTTAACAGAGGGTCAAGGGTCATAAAATGGAGTAAAAAATAGCCTCTTCAATAAATGGTATTGGGAGATCTGTACAGCTACATGCAAAGAAAAATGGCACTCGACCACCAACTTACCTCACACACCAAAATAAACTCATGACACCATAAAAGTCCTAGAGGAGAACATAGGCAGGGAAATCTCAGATATTTTCACTGATATGTCCCCAAGGGCAAGGGACATAAAGGAAAGAATAAACAAATGGGAAATTTGTTTATTCAAATTTAAAAAGTTTCTGCACAGCTAAAAAAAAAAAAAAAATCCACAAAATGACAAGGCAACCAACCATATAGGAAAACATATTTGCAGATGATACCTTGGACGAGGGTCTGATCTCCAAAATACATAAAGAACTCACATGACTCCACACCAGGAAGACAAACAATCCAATTAAAAAATGAGCAAAGGGCCTGAACAGACACTGCTCCCAGGACAACATACAGAGGGCCCAGAGACAGTGAAAAAATGCTCAGCATGACTATCCATCAGGGAGATGCCAGTTAAACCACAATGAGATACCGCTTCACAGCAGTCAGGATGACCATCATAAACAAACACATCAACAAACAACAAGGGCTGGTGAGGTTGGGGAGAAAAGGGAACCCTAGTGCACTGTTGGTGGGAATGCAGACTGGTGCAGCCCCTGTGCAAAGGAGTATGGAATTTCCTCAAAAAACCTAAAACTGGAACTGCCTTTTGGCCCAGCAATTCCACTGTGGGGATTATACCCTAAGAATTCTGAAACACCAATTCAAAAGAACCTGTGCACCCCTATGTCCATCAAAGTGTTACGTAAAATAGCCAAGGGCTGGAAACAGCCTCAGTGCCCATCAGTAAGCTCAACAACCTGTGGGACAATTACACAACAGCATACCATGCAGCAGAAAGAAGGAGCTCCTACCCTTCACGACTGCATGGCTAGAACTGGAGAGCATTATGCTAAGTGAAAGAAGCTAGGCAGTGAGGAACAAATACCATACGATCTCACCTATAAGTGGGACCTAGTCAACAAAACAAACAAATGAGCAAAAATAAAAGCCCTAGAGACATGGAAATAACGAACAAACTGACAGGGAACATGCGGGTGGGAAATGGGGGGTGGTAACGGGGGAAAGAAAGCGAACAGGCACAAAGGACCCATGGACAAGGACAATGGGAAGGGGTTTGTCTTTGGGAGTGGGGATCGGATCGGACAGGGCAGGGGAGAACAACAGGTGTGGGAGAGCGTAATGGGGACAACAGTAACTGAACAACAATTAAAAAAAAAAAGAAAAATAATTAGGTCTGTATTGAGGCTGTTTGTTTATCATAGCTGCTTATAGGATATTTGTGAGAATTAAATGAGGATATGCCAAATGCTGCTGTAGATGGTTTAATCAGAATGAACCAGAGCAGTAAAGACCTAGAGCAGGGGTGTCCAACCTGCAGCCTGTGGGCTGCATACAGCCCAGGATGGCTGAGGATGCAGCCCAACACAAACTCATAAATTTACTTAAGACATTATGAGATTTCTTTTGTGTTTGGGTGTTGCATTGTATTTAGTGTGTGGCCCAAGACCACTCTTTGTCCAGTGTGGCACAGAGACGCCAACATGTTGGACTCCCCTGAAGAGAAAATGGTTTATGACAATTCTTCCTCACCATATATTTGGATTTTACTGATTTGATGCACCAAGCACTTAACAAAACGAGTCCTATTTAGTAGTTATAGTTGACCAAGAAAAATGTGTTGATGCTGTTGTCCCTGTTCTCCTACCCAGTCCCAGGATATTTTTTGTCAAGTCTTATCTGCCTGGCTATAAGTGTCGAGGTACGGATCCCTCATAGACCATGTCTTTATTTCTACTGTCTCTCTGTCTCTATCGTATTGTACCCAAGGCAGCAGTTCTGAAATTTTTGGTCTAAAAAGTTACATAAACATTACATAATTTTACTTAAAACTTGCTCTAAAATTATTGAAGACTCCAATGTGGAATCCTAAACCTTGTCAGTGAACTTGTTTTCATGTGTTACGTTAAAATCAAAGGTCCATTTTCTTTCTTTTTTTCTTTTTGCTTTAAGTGGATCTTAATACCTTTCATTTTGTGTGGCATTTTCATTTGGAAAATACTAATTCACTGAGTCATGTAGATCCTCCACAAGTTATTGTATAATATTAAAAAATTAGATTTCTGAATATCAATACTGGTCTCATCAGAAAAGTGTTTAAGTACTGGAAAGCTGCTGAAATCATGGTGGTTGATTGAAATGATCCAAAATTGTAGTTTTCATTTGAAAGTTTGAGTGTTACCGCTGTAGAAATATTGTCAGTTGTTTATTGTCCTGATGGACTTATTTCATTAATTTTCTAGACGTGGGTCTGGCAGGTAGCCATGTCTGAATAAGAAACTATGAAGGCTCAACAAGTAATTTTTTCATTATCTTAACGGATACTGGAAGAAGTCGGGAGACAAAAGAGTGTTGTTGGTGTTGTCGTTGTTGTTTACAGTCACATTTACCAGAGTCTGCACTTAGGCCTCTTTTCTGAGCCTCTTACTAAAAACATGATATAAACAGAAGGAAATAATATTTGCCTTACAGAAAAGAAACCCCAAGCTTAGAGAACTTTTATGATGCGCAGCGTGGTAGGCAGAACAGTGGCAGTCCAAAGATGTTCATGTCATAACCAGGGACCTGTGAACTATTGAAATGGCCAAACAGGGTTGCATATATGTGATTGCATAGAGTAGGATTGTTAGGGGTTATCATGGATTATCGGGGTGAGCCAAGAAAATCACAAGGATTCTTATAAATGAAAGAGGAAGAGCAATGGGGAAAAAACTGGGACAACTGTAATTGAACACCCCCCACACTGCAAACAGCCCAAAATGTTAAAGAAAAAAAGAAAGAGGAAGAGAAGTGTCAGGTCCATAAAGATGCTTGACTCTACATTTGTGCATATGTGTGTGGAGAAAGGGGCCACAAGCCAAGGAATGCGGGCAGCCTCCAGCAGCTACAAAGGCTGAGAAACAGATTCTCCCCTGAAGCCTCCAGAAGGAATGCAAGATTAATACTAAAGCTTGTGGTACTTTATTACAATGGCAATCAGAAACATATAGACAATAAACAAATCTGCCCATTGCTTTAAATGTAAACTGTTTGCTGTATGAACATCGTTGAGAGGATAGTCGGAAACAAAGGTAGTCAATGCTTCTGCAGCCAGGAGATACAGAAACAATGTCTGTCATGGATCCTGATGCATTTTTCCCTTGAGTATACAACTCCATTGGCCACAGTGTTTAATGTGACCAACACGGGCTGATACCAAATCTGTTCAGTTTATCTCATCGTGCATCATCAGCAGGCTTCTCCCATAAGGAAGAGCCCAAGCTGCAGCCCTGCCCACAGAGTTCCAGACTAAACCAGCTGAAGAAATCTCATAAACTCTAAGAGAGTCTACCTCAGAAAGCAAGATGGCCTTCTCACTTAATCCTCAGTATTGGCCTTCCCATTTGGCCCGAGTTGTTGATCCAGATACAGCAAAGTGTTTTCATGAATGGCCCAGAAGAAGAAAGTCTTAAGTAAGGCAATTTTTGTCATCACTGCTAACTCTAGCCAGACAGTTGAGACTCGCCTGAATGCCGTACATTGATAATTTCAGAGAAAGTTGTGGATAGATCTCATGCTGCCTTTTGTTACTGAATGCCTGCCGTTGTGGGAATAACTACCTGCAGGTAGACATTAGCCAGACTCGGTTGTCCCTTGGTCAGTTCCTTCAGGGAAACAAAGATAGTCTTACTTGGGAAAGCACATCACAGTTGTTTGAGGGCTGCATCACTACTGGTTTTGCTTTCTTAAACACTTGATGATTGGTTGTGACCATCCCTAAGGTAGAAGACACACAGTGTTTTCTGCAGGCATGAAAGTTAATGCCTAGTTTTTATGTGAGGGGGCACATGTGGTTCCTTCAGAAAAAAAAGTGTTGTTTATGATTGTTGGGCTTCCTCTAGTGGGACTTATGTCAGTGTTTCCAGCATGATACAGGCTTAAAATGCTTTATTGCATGGCTCTGTGGCCAGCTGGTAAGCCTTAGGGTTTGTAGCTGAGTAACTGATTCCATCTTCCTTTTTGTTGCATCTATCTGAGGCCACTCAGTCCAATATGTCCTGTCTGTGAAGGACACCAGTTAGAGGACATTCATCTACTCCTGGGACAAGTTGGCAATGCCTAGAGTACTGAGGGTCGGAGAGATATTCATTGACGTTAATAAGTATTTAATTTGGGAGGTGCAGGAGCTGGGACATCCACTGTTGTTTGCATTTGAGGGGCAATCTGGAAGGCAGATTCAATAGTCTTAAATCCAGTGGGCTTGCAATAGTTCTGGAGAGCCATTCTATATAGTAAGTCATATATATATATATATATATATATATATATATATATATAATTTTTTTTTTTTTTTTTAATGAGGAATGCTTTAGAAGAAGTTTTGGAAGACACAGGACGATTAATGTTTCTTCCTCCCTCACACTCCTTTGGAATCTATCATGTTACCTCCTAGTGTTAGATCTTTTAACTACCACAAAGTGTGTATGTTGAGTCCCTTGTCCAGAAAGGTGCTGCAGGGATAGAGGAGTTTTGTTTTGTTTTTTTCTATAAATGTATCAAACACATTTTAAAATTGTATCATTTATCAAGCATTCAGGGTCATAACAAAATAACACTAAAATACGTCTTGATGTAATACACATTTTAAAATATTTTTCTTTTTTTTTTAAGATCTTATTTATTTATTTTTAGAGAGAGGGAAGGGGGGTAGAAAGAGAAGGAGAGAAACATCAGTGTGTGGTTGCCCCTTGCACATGCCCTGCTGGGGACCTGGTTCGCAACCCAGGCATGTGCTCTGACTGGGAATCAAACTGGCGACCCTTTGGTTTGCAGGCTGGCACTCTGTGCACTGAGCCCCACTAGCCAGGGCATTGGAGGAATTTTTATAAGACTTGCAGAAATCCATTATGTCCTCCTCTTTGACTTGCGTGGGCCACCATATGGAGAATCTGAGGGCAGTATACTGAGCAAGTGGTCATTGTCCTTGTGGTCTAGGACCATGTCACTCTCGTGAGAGACAACCAGAGTTGGAATGCTTTAGGATTCATTTTGTAGTTGGAGACTGTACCCCCTAGGCTGTCTTGGTTTTGCTGTTGGGAGAAAGAAAGAATCAGCAGCCTTAAAGTGATTAAGTTTCTTTGATTTTTCTTTCCTTTCCTTGCCTCCCCACCCCGAAATTTGGCTACGTAACATGTTCTGATCATTACGCAGGTGAGGGGAATGATCTCTTTCTGCAAACAGCTGCATTCCGCAGCCCCGCTTCCCTTTCCAGGATGTGTAGATGAGAAGCTGAGGGAAGGAAATATTAGGAATCTTTTTGTCTCCATGTTTATTGGGCAGCCTTAACGGTTAATAACACTAGATGCCTTTGAATGTTAGGGAGTGTGGGCAATCCCTGAGTACCTTGACTGTCACTCCATTTTTAGAGGTTTTCGTGATAAAAATACATCATTTTCAGACTGCAGATGATCTAGGAAAGTGATCATGAGACAGGTTAGTTCAAGGTCTACAATGGTGTGGCCAGAGTCAGCTGATTGGAGTAGAGAAGCCGCCCTATAACCTGAGAAGGTGGTCAGCAAGGGGGTGCGCCTGATGAGTAATAGCCCTGAGCAGGTTTTAAAGGTTGTAGTTGCTCAGACTTTTAGGATAAGGTGGAGTCAGTGTCCTGTGTGCTGCTTCCTTCCCAATCCAGCGACAACTGGGTCAACTTTTAACGTATGTCGCAAGTCTAGCCTGCAGTGGTAGCTGGAGCATTGAGAGTGAATGAGTTCTGCACACCTGTGTCCATCCTTGGTTCTTTATAAGTGGTGCTGAGGCAAAACAGGAGCCAACACGATCCTATTGGGTTGCAGCTTAACTGAACCATCAGTAAACCAGACCCAGGCATCTGGAGAGCCTTTTTTAATCTCAGTGGGCCAGTGACTTCATAGGCAACATATATCCAACACAATAATGGACACATTTTTGCACATTTATGCAGTTGAGATGCTGTTGGGTCTAGCTAGGTAAATTCTTGACCATGCCAATTTGATATGACCAGTGAAGCTTGTTGGGCCTTTTTTACATGATTAGTTTTATGGACTGAGTTGACCCACTCCAAAAAGAGAATGTGAGGCTTGAGAGTCAGGAAGGCTGTATGGATTTATGTGTTCAGTGTTAGCAAGAGTGTACAGGCAAACTATTACGAAAGGGATATATCTGGTGTGTATGGGAGGCTGCTTTTCTTTACCATGGAGACTTGGAACAAAATGGAATCCTGAGGTTTTACGGGCCCCAAAGGGACTCTACGTATGGCTTTTTCAAAGGGGAGAACTCCCACTGGCACTTAGGGGATGGTTAAGTAAAAGTTTACTACACTCCATATGCAATGTTTATGTGCGTATGTGTGGTAATTTGTACTATATATTCAGCTATAGAAATAACACTAATAGTACATTTATTCAGCGTCGAGCTGATTGGTCTAGCTTCATTTGTTTACTGTGAACCCTGCCCAAACCCCATCGCTTGAATTTGGTAATTTCCTGCCCCCACAGAACCAAATGGCCCAAGTTACTTGGGTACCTGTTTCCAAAAGAACCATAAAAGTTTGGATTTTCTCTTCTCTGCAGCATACAGGAAGAGTGTTTTTGGCCTTTGGTTCCTTTGGGGCATGATAAACCTTGGCCCAACCCTAACATCTTTCTCCTTAAGGGGACCTAAAGTCAGAGTATACACAGGGTACCCAGGGAGAAATCAGTGGACATGAAGAGAGGGAGAGTTGTTCCAAATGAATAAGCAAGACATGGTTTCTTTTCCGTTTTGCTTTTGAGTGGTTTTGAAAGCTTAACCAGGCTCTTTGTGCCTGTGGCTTAGCCTTCATTTCACCTTGAAGGATTAGTCTTATGTGGTAACTTTATTTTTTAAATACTTATTTTTTTAAGATTGATTTAATTTATTTTTAGAGAGAAGGGAAGAGAAGGAGAAAGAGAGGAAGAGAAACATCAGTGTGTGGTTGCCTCTCATGCGCCCCTTGCTGGGCACCTGGCCCGCAACCCAGGCATGTGCCCTGTCTGGGAATCGAACCAACAATGCTTTGGTTCACAGACCAGCACTCAATCCACTGAGCCACAGTAGCCAGGGCTTAGGTAACTTTTAAAAGTCCTGTGTTCATCTTCTTTCCCAGTGTCTCTCTTCTCAGGTTTTTCTCTCCACTGTATTTTTTTTTTCTCGATTGCTGCCCTTTGTTCTAGGTTGCTGAAATCACTAATTGTGTCTTTAAATGTTTTTATCTAAAAGCTTCCCGGGACAGTTTCCCCAAGGGCAAGAGAAGGCACACTCCTGTACAGGTTTCTCAGGGAGCTCTCAGGAAGGTTGTATGGGACCAGAAGGTTTTCAAAATATGGTCTCTGTTGTTCCCTCTGGTGCTATTAGCCTGCACTGATAAATACTGTGGGTAGCTGTCCCTAGGGTGCTGTTGGCCTGGGGTGTGGAGGTGTCGAATTATAGGTGGGAGGTTGGAAATTGCACGGTACTTTCCTACTGCAAAGCAACTGCTATTTTATTCACTTGTATTGGGCTGTTATTTTGCGCTATAAGTGTTCAGAAGATTTCTTCAAAGTTCTTCAGAAGTTGATTCTGATAGATGCTGCCGGCGCTTCATTGTTGAAGCTACAGCGCCTTGGAGTTTCTAGTCCACCGTTACGGTAGTGCCTCCTCTCCATTTTCCTCTAGTGATTCAAAGAAGCATTATTATTTTATTAAAAAAAGAAACAACTAAAAACTATGAAACCTTGCCAAATGATGACATGTGCCTATTGATTGTACCATGTACAAAAAGTAAACACTACATTTAAATATGAACAAAGTAATGCAGAAAACTGTATTTTTATGTACTGCATAGTTTCCTTCCTTTGATTACATTTGATTTAACCCTTTTCTTCCTGGTTTTTTCTTCCCTATTTCCTCTAGCTTGTAATTGGCACGATGGAAGAATCTAGAATTTGCAGACAAGGAGTAAAAGCAGTTATGTTGCCTAACTCCCAATCAAACAGTATTCTTCAGCATCAAGACTCAAATTGTGGTGGCACAAGTAACAAATACTTACTGGACGAGGATGAAGGCAGTGACTTTATAATAAAAAACAGTAATTTGACAAGCCCACTGCTTTGCACACAGGAGTCAAGAGAGAAACCTCCTCGGCTAGACGCTGGAACAGATCCCTCTGATAGTCCACAAGATTCAGAGTGCAACAGGAACAAAGAAAAAACCTTAGGTAATCATGTGCGCTCAGTGGCTGGACATTTTCACACACAGTTCATTTACTTATGTTTTAGGCAGCATGTGTGGTTATGGGATGTGGCCAGGTTTATGGGATGTAGATGTTGTTTAGCTACTACACTCACTTCTTTCTTGGTCAGGTCAGTGTACCTGTCTGCTGCAGTTATATGTATGAGGCAAAACCGCAGAGTAAGAAGCTTAGTAAAGCTTAGTTATTTCTCTCTGAGTTATCAAGAATTGTTTTTCCTGAACACACATGTGGCCAGTTTTGTAGAGGTGGTACTCGATTTGCCTTGTTGTTTGATCTTTTAAAGTAGTCCAACCAGTACTTACAGTTAACACTGTATATTTGCTCCATTTCCTTAAACACTATTCACTAAAATTTAGAAATGACATATGTTATCCCCTGTTTACCAAGTGAGTTATTAAGAGTGGATTTCAGGTTAGGTTTTCCTCCCTTGTACGGTTTACTCACTGGCTGCCCTTCAGTATTTTATTCCAGTTTTATGTAACAGTGACCTCATCTGATTTGACTGACTTCTGCATATGACTATAACTAGGATTTTCTTTCCTTAATCCGTTACCCTTAAGTTCTTTAAAGCTTGTAAGAATGTGGGAAGTATTTATAACCTCTTGCAAACAAAACAAATATCTTCAGAAATACTGTCCCAACACTGTGTATAAAATACACTTTCAGGTTAAAATTGTTTAGTTTAAAATGGTTAGAGTTTATCATCTTAGAAAATCGCAATTTACCTTTATTTCTTACACATTAAGTAATTATATTCCTCTTTTTATTTGGCATTGGATTTAATAAAAGATTTCAGTACTAAAATTTCCTGTGCATAGGAAAGTGTTCATTTGCAAGTCAGCCTATTCCTCCCCGCCTCCCTACCCAGCAGACTGTAAGGTATACAAAATATTAAACATTTTCCTCAGATTAAAAAAAGAAGAAGGAGAAAAATATTCTTGTAGTCACCTACAGGAGTGAACATTTTAGCAAATAAGTATGTGCCTACCCCCCAGGGCAAGAAATAAAACGTTATTATTTACCTGGAACCATCATTTTCCCCGTGTATTTCAGCCATCTTCTCCCCACCACAGCTTTTGACGCACTATTTTTAAAACTATTTCCTCCAGGGAAGGGCCAATTGTCTTCCCCTTTTTGGTGCTATACTTGGTTAATACCCAGATTATGCTTAGTAAATCATCAGAAAACCACTGTAACTCAGATTGGTCACAGGAAAAATCTTGTGTCACGTGAGACTAGGTGTATTTGAGATACAGGCAGACTGTAGCTTTTTGAATAGCTTTCTGAACTTCCTTGTGTATTTCTCTCTGATAGGAGGAAGTTCTTAAAAACCACCCCACCCTTTGTAAAACATCTTAACATGGAATCAGTGATTAAGCAAGTATTTTTAAGCTTTCAGTCAGTGTTGTTACCGTTTAAGTGCCACTTGGCCAATATCTGCCAGTGTTAGTTGGTACATGAAGAAGTTTGGGTGTGGGGAGCTAATAACTCCTAGTTTGAAATTAAGTTTCTCTACTTTAGCAGATGAATCTCTATATCTAACAGATTGAAATAATTCATCTTCTGGTTCTTTTCTTCTTTTATACGATTAATCATTAGGGAAAGAAGTGTTATTATTGATGCAAGCCTTAAATACTCTTTCAACTCCAGAGGAGAAGCTGGCAGCTCTCTGTAAGAAATATGCTGATCTCGTGAGTATTAAGAGAGCAAGGCCCATATAAAATATGGCAAACTGTGTGTGTGCTTGATAAGTGTTTCATATACCATTTTAATATAGCTTTATATGTAAATTATATTTTATTCCATAATTGAAGGGAATAATCTAATTTATTGGAAGTTAGGTTGATTGTATGGCCTTGTTTTATGATGTGCTGAGCATTATAATGCTTTCTGAGATGTGGAATAGATATCCTAAAACTTAGTCAGCCTCAGCATTTCTAGGTCATCATGTTCATTTGTATGTTTACATGCCAGTCTTTTGGGAGTGAGTGATTTCTGTGTTTAAAATCAGAAATTCTAGACATGAAAGAATAACTAGGGGCAGGAGCTTTAACCATTTTGGTTGAAATTGTATGTTCTGTGAAATAGTCTTGTACAGTGGTATTTTTCCTTTTTTATTGAATTTATTGGGGTGGCACTGGTTAGCAAAATTATTTCAACCAGTATGCTGCAAGAATTTTAAAAACAGGCAATGCCTGACTATTTAGTCAGGGGCAGTAATCCCTTTTCCCTTAGATTGTGAAATAAAATACATGACAACAGTCAACACAATAACAATAGTCATCTGGTGGGAATGACTAAAAATTATGCCGATTTTTTTGGTCAGATGGTTAAAAATAGAATACATTCTGGTGTAGAAGTTTAGTAATTTATTTGTGCCACGAGCTGAAATAGGTTGACAATTCCTGCTCTAGTGGAATAGCCACATCATGAAAATCAAATGAACAGTGGAAGAAAAAGAAGACTGAAACACAAAAATAAAAGAAGAAGATGGGTGGACAAAGGACTATAAATTGGGTAGAAAAAGTATCAGAATAGAAGGTGAAGTAGTTCACTTGGTGATGGGACAGACGCAGCCAGCCGTGAAAGGATTAGAAAAGAAAGAGTATATTGACTGGCACTGTGGTCTAGGGTAGTCTCAGACTCATGCAGATCACTTGGGCATCTTGTCAAGTTGCATGTTCTGATTCAGTACATGTAAAAAACACTTTACATTAGATATGAAGTGAGCTTGGGGGGATGGCTAAGATCCTGCATTCTAATAAGCGCCAAGGTGATGGCCAAAGCTGCTAGTCCAGGCGCTTGACCAGCACACCCAGGAATCAAGTGGTGTTTTATTTATTTATTTAGATTTTTTTTTTGGGGGGGGGGGGCAAGGGAGGGAGGAGGATATAGCAAGCATTTGTTTCAGGAAGTGGTACATTAGAGACTTGCCTAACGTAGTACCCACTCTTTGATTTAGTTTTATCCCTGTGGAGGGCAGCCTTTCCTGTGAATGATAAAAGGTACACATATTTGGGTTTTAAAACATGTTTTAAAATGCATTCCCTAAAAAACAGAGTTAGGATATGTAACAGTGAGACCACCTAGGAGTATATCAAAGAAACAAGAAGAGGGCTACATGGAGGTGAGAAAGACTGATGTGTACACCACACCCCAGAGTGGTGACCCACTTTGAGAGGGAATGCACAAACTTAGAGCTTCTTCTTTATAGGCAAAGTGTGTGTACCTTGCATTAGGCATGGCAGCTTTTAACATAAGCACCTTTCATGGCTGGCTGCATCTGTCCCGTCACCAAGTCAACTGCTTCACCTTCTATTCTGCTACTGTTTCCACCTAATTTACACTCCTTTCTCTACTCATATTTTTCTTTTCTTTTGTTTAAGTCTTCTTTTTGTAGCACTGCGCATTGATTTTCATCATTTGGCTATTCCACTAGAGAGTATCTTACATATCTAAAAAGGCCCAAAACATCTGATTTTGACAAACCAATATGGTGAGAACACAGGAGATCCAACAGGCTGTAGTGGACTGAGAAACACAGGGTTCATGCCCAGACTCTCCAGGGCCAGTGAGAAGCAACTGTTTCCAAAGTGTTCACACTGTTATGTGAAAGAGATTCATTTGCTAATCTAAGGATCACGGGCCTGAGGGTCAGGGACCTGTTGGGATACTCTTCATGAACGCAGGTATTGGTGAGTACCATTTTCACACTCTCCTACCTTGTTACAGTTGTCTGTTGCTTTTTTTTTTTTTTTAACTCTAGACTCTATCTTTTTCACTTTTTCTTTTGTGGTTTCATTTTTACCCTTCAACTGGTGGTTGTGTTTTTTCCTGTGTCCTGCTAAAGCCAGTGGGAGACATCTCTTTATTTTCTTTTTCCTCAGCAGGGACCATCTTTGTACTCTACCTGTGTCATGCTCCAATGTGCTAGTATCTCTGGGAGGTGAACTTTTAAACATGTCTGGTGCCCTGGTTTCTGTTGCTGCTGCCCTGGGGATATGTCCTGATCCCCTGGCTCTGGGAACCAGGGGACTTGCATTTCTTGTCCCCATGACAGCTCCTGGCAGACTGTGACCCCCCACCCCCCAGGGTACTACACAGACATCAGACTGAAATGCAACCCTGTCTTTCTGAGAAAGATGCCTATTTCCTTGTCTAGGAGCTTTGGCCTGAGAGGCAGGCTTCTGGTAAGGCATACCCCTAGAGCCGTGTGTTCCCAGGGAATGAAGGCTGCACATGCGGGCTTTGCACTCTCACACTGCCTCGCTACAGCTCCCAGTATCTCCTAGAAAGGAGCTTATACTCACACCTCTTGTCTGGAGTTACGATTTTAGTGCATGTCACCTAGGGGACACCTCCAGATCACCTGGTCTTGGGGCAGTCTCAATGCATGCTTACACCTGCATTCCCAAAGGGCTGTGTATGTGCTTGCACATGCTTCAAAAGTTGCTGAGTTTCTGGCGGTCCCGGTTCGATTCCCAGTTGGGGCACATGCCTGGGTTGCGGGCCAGGTCCCCATGAGGGCCATGTGAGAGGCAACCATACATTGCTCTTTCTCCCTCCCTTCTCCTCTCTCTAAAAATAAAATAAATAAAATCTTTAAAAGTTGCTGAGTTTCTGGCATCTTCTAGCTGCTGGCTGAGATTTTCCCTCTCCACTCTTTGGGCGACTGAGGTCTTGGCTCAGCTGCAATAACTGGGAGCTATTAAAAACAAACATAGCCCTGGCTGGTGTAGCTCAGTGGACTGAGCGCGGGCTGGGAACCAGAGGCACATGCCTGGGTTGCGGGCCAGGTCCCCAGTGAGGGCCATGTGAGAGGCAACCATACATTGCTGTTTCTCTCCCTCTCTGTCTGTCTCCCTTCCTCTCTCTCTAAAATAAATAAATAAAATCTTAAAAAAAAATAGGCTGCTTGGACAAAGTTTCAAGAGACCAGCGAGGGCTACAGCAAGGTAGCACAATGGGTTCCTCTACACAAAGCCACTCCTTCAAGCCTGAAACTGGGTTGTTTCATCTTACATAGAAGAAAATAGAGTCAGCCAAATGGTGAAAGAGAGGAATATACAGTCAAACCTCAGTTCTCAAATGTCTCCCATCTCATACGAGTTAGTTCGTGGCCAAGCTCATGGGGAAAAGGTCTCCATTGTTCAACAAAAGTTCGCTTCTTGACATGACAACCCCTTTCATGCTGATGGGTATCAACCTGTGTGATCAGTCACGTGCCACTCAGGCAACAATCAAAGGAGAGAATGCGTGAGTATGAGTTGGTTTACCACTATACCTTGTGTTGTTAACATCTCAGCAAATTGTGTTGTGCAGATTTGTGGGTTTTTTGCCTTTGCTACTGCTTATTGTTAAACACTTATAGTAAATCACCATGGGTCCTAAGCAGCTTAGTGATAGCAGCAAGATGAAAGGGGAACTGGTGAGAACAACATAGAACTTAAAATATAATTGCAAAGTATGGCAGAGGTACTCGTGTGTCTGCTCTGCCTACTGAGTTTGGCAAGGCAAAATCAACGATTAGCACAATTTTAAAACATCAGGAGGCCATCAGCAGTGCTGATGTTGCCAAGGGTATGAGAGTGCTCACGAAACAATGACCACAGATAATTGAAGAGGTGGGAAAATTGTTGTTGATTTGCATAAATGAAAAGAAGCCAGTGATAGCATTTCGGGGTCTATGGTATGTGAAAAAGTGAAGATGCTGCATGCTGGCCTCATGGAAGACACCCCTGGAACGAGTGCTGAAGTGATTTGTTTGAGTCTCCTAGGGGCTGGTTTGAGAAATTTAAGAAAAGAAGTGCATTCTAAGCGTAGTGAGGCATGGGGAGGGTGCCAGTTGTAACAAAGTAGCTGCTGATAATTTCGTCATACAATATTAAGAATACATACAGGCTGAGAGATCTGTTACTCAACGAGTGTTCAACTCTGATGAGACAGGACTCTTCTAGAAGACAATGTCAGATCAGAGTAGCTGCGTCACACAGGAGGAGAAGTCATTGCCAGAACACAAGTCAGGGAAGGACAGGCTGATGTCATTGAGTGGGAATGTGAGTGGGGCCTTGAAATTGGAGCCTCTGCTCACCTGGTATTCTGAAAACTGCAAGTTTAAAAAAAAATAACTTCATGAAAAATGAGTTGAATGTGGTGTGGGGGGATAATAGCAAGGCTTGGTTAACTGGGCAATTTTTCATTGAGTGGATTCATGAAGTGTTTGCCCCACATATGAAGTAATGCATCCAGGAAAAACAGTTGCCACTCAGGGCACTTCTTATAATGGACAGTGCTCCTGCCTGGGTCCAGACTTGGAGGCCAAATTGGTGAAGGATTACAGCTTCATCACTGCTTGCCACCTTACACAACTCCTGTCAGCCATGGACCAGCAGGTCACTTCTAACTTTAGAAATCCTACACAGGGCGCTTTTGGAGTGGTTTTGAGGTGACCTCTGAAACTAATTTAACCTTCAGGGAGTTCTGGAAGGAATACTTTAATATCCTCACTTGCTTGAGACTTATCGTCAAAGCAAGGGGTGAAGTGGCTTCCAGGACCATGCAATTAGCCTGAGAGAACTGCAGCCTGAGTCTGTTGCTGAAAGACACTTTATGGGCTTTGTGTGTTGTGGACAATATTGTGTCTCTGAACAAGTCCACACGCTTGAAGGTGGATGATGATGATGGGGAGGATTTGGTGGAGGCCCAATGCACTGAACTGACCCCCAAGCAACTTCAAGACCACCAGAAGGACCAGCAACAGATAGCAGCTAAAGGATCCTCTTGAGAGGCAAAGGAGAGGGAGGATATTCCTACTTCAGTAATCAAGAAAACACTTGGGAAATGGGAGAAGTGCAAAGCTTTATTGAGAATCATCACCCTGACAGAGAAGTAGCAAAGCATGCGATAAACTTGCTCAATGACAACGTACTGTCTCACTTCACACAAGTGTGAAAGTGCAGGCAAAAACAAACATCACTGGATAGATTTTTAGGGAGACAGAGGCCCAGTGAGCCTGAAGCAAGTGCTAGTGGAGCAAAGAGACAAGAGAGAGAAAGAACCCCAGAAAAACAGCTACCTGACGTTTTTACGGAAAGGGACTCCCCTTCCAAACAATAACATCCCTCCACCCCTCCACCCCTCCACCCTCTTCCCCATATTCAGTCATCACTAGTTCTCGACATTAAAGGTAAGTTCTCGTGCACATAAATTTGTACTTTTTACTGTGCATTTCATTTTATTTTTGTTAAAATATCATTTACTTTGTGTCCCTTTTGTTTTTAAAATGTCTGTTTGAAGATTAAACCCTACATTAGATATGGGCTACATATAAGAAAGGTTAAAACAGAACCCTTTGTGGCTCTGGAATGGATTAATTCAATTTACGTTATTTTTTTTTTCAGTGACCAGATGGGAGGAGGAAAGGGGACAATGGGGGAAAGAAGGGGAAGGGTCAAGTCAAGGAACATATGTGACAGACCCATGGACAAAGACAGCAGGGATGCGGGAGGATTGAAAGTGGAAGGTTGCGGTGGCGGGGAGGAGCGTAGGGCAGAGGAGGGTAATACTGGGAAAATGGGGACAGCTGTAAGTCAACAACAATAAGAAAAGTCAACGTACATTATTTCTAAGGGAAAATATGATTCGGTTTTTGTAAAAGGCGAAAGATTTATACGATCTGAAGAGAAACCAGAGTATTGTGATTTGGTTTTTGAATGCCTTGCTTTTCAAACAGGCTTCTGGAATGAATTACGTTTGAGAACTGAAATTTCACTATATTCCAAATGAAAGAACAGGATAAAACCTCACCAGGAAAAAAAAAAGGCTTAATGAATTGATAAGCAGTTTCCCTTGTAAAGTATTGAAAGTAATGGTCATAAAGAAACCCACTGAACATGCAAGAAGAATGATTGAACACAGAACTCTAGCACGGATGAGAATCATAAGAAAGTACCTATTGAAGTTATAGAAGTCAAGACTACAAATAATCACACTGAAAAAAATACAGTAGAGGAATTCAACAACAGGCGGACTGGAAAAAAAATGATCAGTGAACATTAAGAAGACAGTGTAGTCTAACTTACCCTGTCACAGTAGCAAATAGATAACTACATAAATGCATACATAGAATATATTATTCTTTTGAAAACTGAAGATAGTTTAAGAAAAAATAAGGGACAGCATGAAGTGGAAAGCAACTAACACCCAGATCCAGGAAGCACAGAGTTTTCCAAAAAGGGACAGAAAGAAAACCACAGCAAGACACATCATAGTTAAAACATAAAAATGAAAGGCAAAAGAGAGAATACAAAGCTGTAAGAGAAAAACAAGTTGTTATGTCCAAGGGAATCCTTTCAGACTATCAGCAGGAGTTTTAGCTGAAACTTTGCAGTCCAAAAGAGCACTACATGATATAATCAGCACCAAGAGAATAATGTCCAATCAAGAATACTCTGCTGGCAACGTTTCCCTTCAGAATTGGAGAGGTTCACATTATTTTTTCAGACAAACGGTAAAGGAGTTCATTACCACTAATCCATCCTTACAAGAAATAGTAAAGGGACTGAAAAGTGACAGTGCTAATTAGTTGCCAAAATAATGAAAACATGAAGCTCGCTGGCAAAGGTAAATGTTTGCGAGAGGCGATGGATTAATTACTTATGGATGTAGTGTGAAGCTTAAAAGGCAAAAGTAGTACAAATAACTACAAAAACAATAATTAGTTAAGAGGTATACTAAATAAAAGGTGTAAAATTAACATCAGAATAAAAAGTGTGGTGGGGAGAATAAAAATGAACAGTTTAAGAAAGCATTGAAAGTTATCAACTTAAAATAGGCTGTTATAAACATAGGAGTTTGTGTGTGTGTGTGTGTGTGTGTGTGTGTGTGAGAGAGAGAGAGAGAAAGAGAGAGAGAGAGAGAGAGAGAGAGAGAGAGAGAGAGAGAGAGAGAGAGAGAGAGAAGCCCAAACCAAAAACCTATAGCAGATATATAAAAGAGCCAGCCACACCATTCACTACTTTGTTGTCCGTGCCCACAGGCTCTGCATATGTGTTCTTTGCCTAATCTCTTCCAGGCACCCCTGCCCTCTGGGATCTGTCAATCTGTTGAATGCCTCCATGCCTCTGGTTTCATTCATTAATTTATTTGGTTCATTAGCTTCCACATGTCCATGAGATCATATGGTGTTTGTCTTTCACTGACTGGCTCATTTCACTTAGCAGAATGTTCTCCAGTTCCATCCATGCAGTCAGAAAGGGCAAGAGTTCCTTCTTTTTCACAGCTGCCTAGTATTCCATTGTGTAAGTGTACCCCATCTTTCTATTGTTTTGCGAATGTTGTACCATCCTTGCATCCCTGGGATGAAACCTACTTGGTCATGGTGAATGATCTTTTTAATGTATTGCTGGATGCGGTTTGCTAATATTTTGTTGAGAATTTTAGCGTCAATGTTCATCAGTGATATTGGCCTGAAGTTTTCTTTCTTTGTTGTGTCTTTTTCTGGTTTTGGGATTAGGATG